>BGPR01006115.1:0-45473 GCA_013235015.1 Araneus ventricosus | reverse complement strand
GTGAGCTGGTCAACATTTTAAAGCCTTTATTTTTTAAGTGAGCTGGTGAACATTTTAAAGCCTTTATTTTTTAAGTGAGCTGGTGAACATTTTAAAGCCTTTATTTTTTAAGTGAGCTGGTGAACATTTTAAAGCCTTTATTTTTTAAGTGAACTGGTGAACATTTTAAAGCCTTTATTTATATTTCCGGTCTGAAAGATGAGCGACTGTATTCGCTGGTAAAAGCACACCGTCTTTATCTGAACATGCAAAACCACATCGTAATCGCCACACTAGTACTAAATTTTAAAAACAAATATCTTATTAGTTTCATTCAGTCTTTTCGCCAAAATTCTGTGGTTTTACGGGGTCTGCTGCCTTTGCCTCAAAACAAGATTTTAAAATGGCAGAGAAAAAGGCTAAAAAAGGTAAAAAGAAAGGAAAAAAGAAGGGAAAGTCGAAGAAGATGTCGGCTTTGGAGAAAGAGACATTCAAACTTTTGATAGAGACCCTTGAAAACAAAATCGCCTGGCGCAAAGAGATGTGCGAGATAATCAGAGACGACATCGACCTCTACAAGAAAGCTTACGAAGAAGAACGGAAAGACAAAATCGATGTCGTAAACCTGCTAGAAAAAGCGATTCAAGAACAAAGTCTCATGCACGACAAAATCGATTCTGTTATCCCAGACGCCGAGAAGCACAAACTGGACATCGAGAAAGCTCAGTCCAAAGAGTTGGCTATGGATCTCAAACTAGTCAATGAAGAAATATCGGATGATATTCTGCAGCTGAAAAAAATGCAGGCGAAGTTGAAGATATTAGAGACGTATGATGCAGACAGGATTCAGCGAAAGATATCTGAGACAGAATCCAAACTAAATGACGACAACGAAGATGAGCTGATCAAGGCGATGGAAATGAAAGCGAGGCACGAAAAGGCCCTCGAAGAAGAGATGGCGCATATATTCGAAAAGAAATCGTTTGATTACCAGGTAAGTTGGGTGGAAATCTAGAAGTTGGTACACACTCTTAAAATGGCGCCAAGTCGCCAAAGCCAATACAGGTAATACCTGCATATAGCTTTGGCGACTTAATTTCAATGATATGCAACGGTCAACGTTTTACTTTGGCGATTTGGCAGCGTTTTAAGAGCGTGTACCAACTTCTAGATTTCAACTGTAAGTTGGTCTAATAAAATGTTTCACCACCAAAATTCATATCCAATGACGGAACAGCTTTGATATACGGCATCACTGGCGATAATATTGCATTGGCGACTTTTTGTCGCCTAACCGAACATAGTATCGTTAAGTCGCCAAAACAAAATATTGCCAATGGGGTCATGTATTGAAGCTGCTGAAAAAAGTCGCCTAAACAAAATATCGCCAAGGGGGTCCTATATTGAAGCTGCTGAAAAAAGTCGCCAAAACAAAATATCGCCAATGGGGTCCTATATTGAAGCTGCTGAAAAAAGCCGCCAAAACAAAATTGTCGCCAGTGATGTCGTATATCAAAGCTGTACCCCAGTGTCAAATCAAGTTGAGGTTAAACTGTAGTACTGTGTTTTCGGCCATTTGGTATCGCAAAGAGGTGAGCAGCATTCAGAGTTGCGCCAAGAAAAAATGGCGCCAAACAAGACCGCATAAACTACAGTTTTACTCAAGTTGACAATACAGAGAAAGTTATGAATGGCCGCACCTTCGGTGAATGATGTAATACTCATTTCGGTTGAAATCTAGAAGTTCGTACACACTCTTAAAGCGGCGCCAAGTCGCAGAAGCTAATGCAGGCAGTGAGGGGCAGCGGTCCAGATCTTGCTTTGGCGATTTGGTGCCATTTTAAGAGTGTGTACAAACTTCTAGATTTCAACTGACATTTCTATCTGCTTCAAGGCTATAGAAAGAGCGCCATGAAATTACACAAGCTTCGACTGAGACACAGTTTTATTACACAGAGTAGTGCTTACTTGTATTTCAGTAATCAATATCCTGTGTTAGAATATATCTGTGCTTCTGTTAGAATATGTAAGTTATTTTCAAATGCATTAAAATGATAGTTACAGTCAGTCAATTGGGCGTGTTCAACAATTTGCAAAGCGTTCAACCTTATTAGCACAAGTTGTTCTACATATCTAATATTCTTACGATATCTTCAAGATATTATGCGGCATTCAAAATAGTGCAGATATCGTAGAATATCTTGTGCTAATAGGGCGAATACAAAACTAAGCAATAATAACAAAGAAATAGAGAGGCGCAAACGCAAGGTACGACCCCTACTATCATAGGATGATAAAAGTTAAGTTTAAGGTACGGAACCATTCCTCTTCGCTTTGCATCGCCAACTTTTTGTCGCCAAGGGCAAGATGGTTTGGCGATGTGAGGACATTTGTTTTGGGTGAGCATTGAGCATTTTATTGGTCTCTTGCGTACGCGGATCGGGCAAATTTTTTTAACTTAAAAAAACTTCAGCGGCTTCGCTTTCAGTAAAGCCGGAAACTAATAGCTTCGCTTCTTCATTGAATGCTAGGAATCTACATTTTTTTTAAAAAAATTCAAAATGAGTTCTTACCGCAGTTGTTAAAAATACACGAACTAAACTGTCAAAATTAAAACTGTTATATTTCGAACGAACTATTATGCAAATTCTATTAAAGCGCCCAATAAAATTTAAATTAGCGTATAGCTGACTAATCAAGACGAAGCTTCGAAGCGCAGAACTCCAATTTAATGATGCGCGCGTCAGACACTAATTTGAACGTCACTGTGCAAAACACATCGCTAAACTTCTTCCTCTTGGCGTCAAAATGTTGGCGATGAAAAGTGTGGAGAAACGGCTCCGTACCTTAAACCTAACTTTAACCCACAGGATATTATACAATATCTTCACGATCTTGCCGCGATATTCTAAATCCCGACCAATATCTTCTCACCTTATGCTAATAGCAGTGCCAGCTTTTAGCCGATTGGACCAATGGCTCCCAATCGGGCCCCGCTATCTAAGGGGCCCCGCTCCAGAGTGCAGTCTATTAGGAAAGATGAATTATGGACTGCGACCGAAAGTCAAGATTGACCGATTTTGGAGTGTTTTTTTTATTTGGAGTAATACATAGATAATTTACAAAGATTCGTATTTCAATTCGATGGTTTTGATGGCCAAATCTAAGATTTCATGATATTTAAAATTGTACATGGTTGCTCAGAATATGGGAATCAATTATTCCATCATATTAACAAACAGTCATTTATTTACAAAATTTTTTAACATAATATACTAAACTATTTTAAATAACTTTACTAAGTTATTTTAAATAATTTAGTAAATAAATCAAAAATGTAAACAGAAGTGTCTTTTTTTAAATCTGGAAACTATTCGATTCTTTTTGGGAAAAAATCAAATTGATCTTTGGATAATACTCAAAAAATTTCCCAAACCTCTCATTTAAATAGATAAATCTAGGTTATTAAGGCATCATAATATAGACTTCTTAGATGCATATACTGTTGCAAAAAGTCTTACTGTGGGTGTATGGTGTAAACAGTCCAACACGCAGGATAATGAAGAATGAAGGTTTATTTACAAATATGCAGGAAAACACGTAGCACAGGTACAGGAAACAATAGTCCTTGCACAGATTACCAATGTAAACAGACAATAATTCACAGGTAATGGCAGTTCAGCACTTTGATATTTAACAGCACAAACAGTCAGCAAATAACTAATAACGACAATAACAGCTGAGCTTACTAGCTCGCACAGCGGATAGAACTCCAAAGACGTTCGCGCTCCAAGGCAAGGTTTTCTCGTGTATTCCCTTTCCTAGTAGAAATATTGAGAAAAGGGTTGCATTTTCGGGAATCATCTATTTGTCGCCAAATCGCCAAAATGGTTGCCAAGGTCAGGGGCGCCATAACAGTCGCTGAGGTCACTCCATGCTTAACCTTGTAAAACTCTCTTCCCAACCATAAGACTTGCATTGCTGGGAAGCGACTTTCCATGTTTGTAACAATGCCCTGTACTGTGAGTAAAAATAGTTGATGGAATCGGGGCAGTGGCGTAGCGACCGGGAGGCAAGGGTGGTACAGATGCCCAAGGCGCCAGTTTTGGGGAGCGCCATGAAGTCAAAACCTTACTGGGTTTATGCCATTTTTAAAGCAAAATATGATAAGGGAACATAAAAATAATACCATGCTCTGGGCGTCATTTACGCTTGCTAAGCCAATGAGGACGACTGGGGTAAAAAATAAATCATATTACTTTCCGAGCGCCACTTGCCTTTGTTACGCCACTGGCCATGATTGACAAGACGTTACTTTTTTGTCACTTTTGAAAGTCAAATACGATGAGCGGGTGAAAAAACCATGTCCCGGGCGCCTTTTATACAAGCTAAGCTAATGATGATGGGGGAGAGCTAAAAATCATATTATAACCCAGGCGCCACAGAATCGGGGTTGAACAAAATTGCTTCCAATTTGGGTTTCGCTCCTCCTGAGGCAGACCCTGGCTGATAGGGATCGATAGAGGGTATCACTATGCCAGAGAAGCAATAGGCTGTAGCACAGGGTGATTTTCCCGGCTAAGTTTTTTCAAAGACGAAACTGCATTTTAAGGTGTGGTCAGTTGCACAACTCGCTTACAAAGATCTTTGAAAAACCATCAGGAAACAGCCCAGATCGCCAAGAAGGTTGCCATTTCACTTTCCAAAGGCTGACCGCGAAAACATTTCAGCGCAAACCGTTTCGGAAACCATTGCCGCAAGGTTTACATAGGAAAGCTTTTTATGAACTACCTCACCGACAAGGCTTGAACGACAAGCCCGCGAAAGCATTTCCGCTCCAACCGTTTCGGAAACCATTCCCGCAAAATTGACGTAGATAAGCTTTTTATGAACCACCTGTCCCATCGTGGCCCCGTCCGGTATAGTGGTTATTGCGTTTGCCTTTCAACTCTAGGAACGCGGGTTCGATTCCCTTTTCGGAGGAATTTGAAGTTTGAAGGAGTACGGCTTTGAAAAGGGGATGAAAAAGGGGGTTCCTCTCTGTAGGAATATGGCTTCGGAGGGGGTCCTATTTTTTCCGCCGAAGGAGTGCTCTTAACAACCTTTTGAAAAGGCATGAAACAAGCTTGAGGAAAGCCTGAAACAAGCTTGTAATAAAAGCTTGGGGAAATTTTGCTGAAAACCTTACAGAAAACCTTGTTTCTTGTTGACTAGCCGAACCTTTCAGCGACCTTGCCGAAAGGTTCAATCCTTGTCATGAAAGCCTTTGCGACAAACCTTTACCCTTGTTGACGACAAGGTTTCCAAAACCTTTGAGACAAGCTTTCTTTGCTATCTGGGAGCGTGCATGATAATATTTTAGCATCAGCATTTAGGGTATTGTGGAAGGATGTTCTTTCGGCTCATAGTTACTAACTAACACTCTGCCCTGCGCCTAAGACCATGGCGGTCACTTGTCGGTTTGAATGGGCAGTCGTAGACGGGCGCTATCAACACCCGCACGAGGCGCCACGGCCCAGCACCAGAAAATGAAGCCCCAACAACAATAAACAAGCTAACTACCTCACCCATTTCCACTCACCAAAGCCGTCACCCCACATCCCAACCAATGCCCAGACCACTTATTGACAATTAAAAAAATACAGAATATTACTAATATTATTATATTAGTAATATTCAGCGTTACCAGATCTCTCGGTTACGCTCTGACGTCACCGACAATAAAACTCGAGGGATAGCACTGCGAGACGTCAAACAGCTATTTCATTGTTAGAGAATCTAAATATCAGTAATTTTAAATTTAAAAAGTAATTATCGTTCTAATTTCAAACTTAATAGCTCTAAAATAGTGAAATAAAATTTGCTATCCATTGATATAAAATTTATCTCGCTATGATCAAAAGTTCCTGAGAAATTTTAAATTATGTTAATTACATATTTCAAATTAATTTCCGTTTTTCAATAGAAAGTACTAAATTACGTCAGTGGTATATCATGCGCGTGATATAGTTTGAACGCCACGATGCATCTCATTATTTATTGAAATCGTGATGATATAATCTAATGATATTTTTTGGCAACGTTTGACAAGCAGATAAGTGCTTTGTTTTGAAACTACATTTTCTATCTATCTAGATTATATCTACTAGATTTCCTACATTTTTTTAGACCAAGCAGTTTTTTGAATAAAGAAATATGTAAATAAGAAATATATATTTCCTGTCATAAAACATATGCTTATTTTATTTGTTTTCAATCAATGTTAAACATCTCTCTCGCATATATACCTATTTAAACACGTCAAATTTGACGGGAAATCCCTCAAATGAAGAGGCAATTTGCAGCCGTCATACGGTTTCTAGTTACAAAATAATGAAAGATAACAGTCTCTAAAGACCCATAGCTACTAACCAAAACGGCTGAATGGGAGAACCTATCGGATATTCTTGGAGGAGGTATTCCCAGAGTTACATTTCTGTGGGTATTCATCGCAGCATGGTGTCTTGTTCTTTTGGCTACTTCACTTTTAAAGACTCCTATAGCGATTGTACACTGCGTTTGAGACCACATGTTCCAAGGTAAAAATGATAATGACTTATCTGTGTAAGCCTGGATTCTCTAGAAATTACTAAACAGTTATTCTGAATCGCCCTGCAAAAAGCTATAAGCGAACGGACCACACTTACACATTTGTATTGGTCGTAGGGTATGAATTAAACCACTTCCAATTTAAATCCCAGATAGCAAAAAAGTTTGCCATTTCACTTTCCATAGGCTCTCCGCGAAAGCATTTCCGCGCAAACCGCTTCGTAAACTTTTATCGCAAGGTTTACGTAGGAAAGCTTTTTATGAACTACCTCACCGACAAGGTTTGAACGACAAGTCCGCGAAAGCATTTCCGCGCAAACCGTTTCGGAAACCAATTCCGCAAAATTGTCGCAGGGAAACTTTTTATAAATCACCTGTCCCATCGTATGTAACCCTGTCCGGTATAATGGTTAGTGCGCCTGCCTTGTAACTCTACGAACGCGGGTTCGATCCCGGCTTGGAGTACTTTGAAGTTTCGTCACAATCTACAACTAAATCGTACAAGTAAGTTCAATTAAAAATTAGATTAATTGAAATTATTAAGCATTGATTAATTAAGATTCCTAATTAATTGACATTCCAGATAACTCTAAGATGACATCAGAAGAAGGGGGATAAAAAAGGGGGTTGGACCTCTCTGTAGGAGGACTTCTAGGAGGATCGCAGAAGGAAGGCTCTTAACAAACTTTTGAAAGGCCTGAAACAAGCTTGTAATTAAAGCTTGGAGAAATCTTACAGAAAACCTTGTTTCTTGTTGACTAGCGAACCTTTCCGCTACCTTGCCGAAAGGTTCAATCCTTGTCATGGAAACTTTTGTGACAACCCTTTACCCTTGTCGACGACAAGGTTTCCAAAACCTTTTAGAAAAACTTACTCTGTTAAAATAAGGATAAAAGATATTTGAAACTAAATTCTGCTATCGCTTTAAATATTATGCGATCTCAACTTGAAAATCTGGCAATACAAAACTATTGATGCATATTTTATTCCAGGAAAGTTTGAAGGGAAGGTTAGACAAGAATGTTGAGAGAATTGCAGAAGAAACAAGATGGTGGAAAGACTCGGGAAGCATTTTGCACACCATGAGAGAACGCCTGGAAGAAAGCAATACGTCGAAGTCAGCTGCTCTGGCGAAGGACAAGGAAGATTTAAGAATACTAAAGCAAGGCGTCTTGAAGACTTCCGTAAAACTGCAGGAACAGGAAAGGAAGGTCTCAGCTCTTCAGACGCGCAATCTGGAACTGCAGCAAGAAAAAGAGGAAGAAGAATACTTACTGGTAGAAAAGAGGCGCCTAAATGATCAAAAAGAAGGCACAAAACGTCGTTTGGCGGATCTGACGCAGAAGTTTAGGGATTCTCTTGAGCTTCTGCAGAAGAATGAAAGTAAAATAAAAAAACTGGAAGGCGAAATTGCTTTGGCAGATGCTTTCGGTGACTACTTGGCTGAAGTTTTAGATTCAGCCAAAAATATCATAGCGGAGGATGTCAAGCATTCGATAATCAAGACTTACGATGGTCCTCCAGAGGGAAAGAATATTTTGATTGAACTCGATTCTCTTTTTAATGAGGCAACTAAACGCATTCATGAACAGACCACACAAGATCACCCAACGAGTTTTACTTGAAATACCCTAAATAAAACAATACCCAGATAGCTTGTACACTTGCAGCAAGTGTGATTTTTCTTGATATTAGCTTGTCATGACAAACTTGACGCGACAAGTTTGCAACGAACTTCTTGCAAAGTAACAAAGCATAATCGATCACCAAACTTGCAATGTAAGTTTGTTGTGAAGTTGATATGGCACACTTACACACCACGACCTGGATACAGATGTATATATCTGGTTTTTATTTTTTGTCTCTGTTTTTTAAAAAAAAGATCAGATTTTTAATAGCATCTACTATACCGTCCTTCTTTTTATTAATTCAATAAATCAATCATAATTTGTAAACAACTAAATAGGTCTTATTATAAAAAAAAACGAAAAATTCTCTATCTTTTTACTAAATATATAACTCGCACTTTAAAGAAAACTAAATATCGCCTTTTTCTTAATGTTGAAATTTTAACGGTCATAAACAAAATTAAATCTGAAAAACAGCCAATGTTTGTTGAAAAATAATAACTTACTTTGTGTCCCATATTTTTAAAAGTAATTACTTTTGAACCCTAATTTCATAATTTATTCCACTAGCAAAACGTAGTTATGAGCGAAAATCGCTCTTCCTTTTGCTTCAAATCATATTTTCAACTCAAAATTTAAAAAATTAATGAAATCAAGAAGTTTAAAATAAAACGTGTAGATTCACGATATATTAACGTAATCTGTCTTTGGCAATAGAAGGCCAGCTGGCTGAGTGGCTAAGGCAACAGGTTTAGGAAGCGGGTTGTCGGGGGTTCCAATCCGAGGTTCGTCTGCGTACTCTGTTTTGCAATGAGTTTGACGCAACAAGTGGTGACTTCGTCGTTTGCAATAACTTCTTTCAAGCTTGCACTCTTGACGTGTCAAACTTGCTTCAGATTTGCAGAGCAAGATTGCTGCAAAGTAAAATTGCTACCTGGGTAAAGAGACATGAACATATTTTAGAGTTCTATCTTACTCAATATAAAAATCAGTAAACTTCGATTTATCTATAATCGTAATATTCATTAAGTATAGGATTATGGATCCTAATTTATTCTTATGTACTTTTGTTTCACGTGCTATATTAAAATAAAAATGTAATTTTCATTGATAAAATAAAGCCTTAAGAGCAGGGGTGTAGTGGAGCCGGAACGTAACGGAAAGACGTTCTGGCACTGCCTTTTTTCCCCCAAGAGAAATAAATAAGGAAAAATTCTGAAAACGTCCATAGAACAAAGCTATTTTTGTCACCCAGGTTAGAGCGTTCTGGCACTGCTTATTTTGTGACTACAGACACCACTGCTTATGAGGGTTCAAGTCTGTTTTTTGCTTGTTATATCTGACAGATAGTCAGGGTAACCTCTATGGTTTTAACTAAAAAAATTGTACTCAATATCAAGACTTTTCTTTTGAATTATTTAATATAAATTGGAAGCAGTTACGCAAGATGAAAACAACTCTACAATAAATATTTTGAAATATAATTGTTTCCACAAAAATTACAGGAAAATTCGAATGCTATATTTTCCAAACTTACTTATTGCACAGACTGTCTGCATTGAATTGGAGTTGGTTCAAATTCATACAGAAGACTACATACATTTAGTTTGCAATAGTGAACCAAAAATACATTAAATGGTGACCGATTCACAGGATAATGCAAATTTTGGCGCCAGGGATTTTTTAAACCTCATTTTATGTGTATTTCATGTACTGAAAACAAAATATGACACTAGTTTTTGTCCAACACTCTTTATTTGTAAGATATGGCAGTAGCGTTATTTATGTTAACAGATTAAATTAGGCTTAGGCCAGGAAGCAGAAAGTGCTTAAAAGTACGACGTACGTCGCAGAACAAACGCGATCTTTGCAGAACATGTATATATGTGATATTTTAATTTTTTTTATCTTTCTTAAATAATCTTTTAACGACACCTCATTTTAATTACTTCTACTTTCATTGTAATAAGCGCACTACAACTTTCTTTTCGAGTCACGAGTCTTTACCGGGGAAATTCCCTTTTCTGGGTACTCAAACTTTGTGCGCATTCCTATCTGCCTTTTTTCACTCCAACATGTAAATGAATAACAACGTCGCGCTGCTTCGTGTTAACATTTTTAAGTCTGGTCATGGATACTCTTATAATACAATTATTTTAACTATTGCAAAGTAACATATTATTGTCTATGATGGAATAAATGAAGATTTAACAACTGCTGTCTTTTCTTTAACAACATGGATTACTTCACCTTTAAAACAAAAAATAGACAAAAACCATAATAAATTGAAAAATATCATAGCGAGCCGCTCGTCAGGGAGGGAAGCTCGCTTATGATATTAATATGTGCTTTTTTCTGCTAACGACATACGAAACCCGTTAAAATATGTCGCCATCCCTTCGAAAAGCACAAGACAATTAAAAATGGAAAAATTCTGGAATAAAAGACAAATACATTGAAGATCATTTAAAAAAATCGAAAGTAAATATATATATTTAAAACACGATATGTTTTGCAGAACAATCAAAGAGAGCCGCTCTTTATGCCATGCCTTCCCTCTTCACGTTTCGCGCAACGCAGCCTCCAGAGATTGGAGCAATGGCAAAAATAACTTTCCTTCATCGCGTGGCTTACGAGAAAGCCACGCCTTCATCCGGGCTGACGTCACTGGGGATGAAGATCCGAAACAGGCACGTTGAAAGCTGACTTCAAAAGTCATTGACAGAATTGCAAATTCTGAATGTATGCCTTGGTTTTAAATAATTAATTTTAATATAATGTTTTGTCATTAAAGAGTATAAAGATTCTACTGGTTAATTAGTATTTTTATATCTATTTTGCATTTTACTGTGATCCGCCAAATTTGGACAAACAGACTGCAGAAAGTTTCCAACTGTTTGAGGTCATATTGCAGAACACTGGATATAATTCTGCTGCTGGGGGCTTAGGTATAGGTGTTAAATTAAAAAACAAACAAACATTTTTCTTAATAAATTTTGTAAAACATTTTAATTAATAGAAAAAACACAGCAACATTTCTGTAAAATTACTATAGCTTAATTAAAAATTAGAAATGAGGAGAATCAAATAAAAAGAAAAGAAAAATTTATTTTGTTCCGCTCCAAGAGCTTCTTTTGTTTGACTTGGTATTTGAGAGAACTCTCTTTACAGATTCCAATAGTAATCTGCTACATTATGAGTATCTCGTCTGCCCTGGTATCACAACCTACTGCTTGAAAAGCTCTGATTTATGACAAATAAATGAAAATTTACAATTTTAACTAAAACTGCACTATAGACAGCCAAAATGTAGTATAAGACACAAGAACAAACTGCAGTGCCATAACCAGTTTGGTGACTCACCATAAAATGTGCTACATCATTTTAATGTTGAAATCAAATGCATATTTTACAAGAGGAATAGGAAAGTGAAAAAAAGTGCCAACAACGTGGAATTAGAAGTCGCATGGCATGGTCAGTTATTTGACTTCGATAGGGACATTTATGTAGACAATGAACAGAACAGGTCCAAGGTCACTAATAGAATATGGGTTAAATATCTACTGCAATCTGAAGTTTAAAATTACGTTGTTAAGAGAACCATGAATGACGCCAGATTCAATTGAAATCCTATTCCCGGCAAACAAGCTGGTCGCCGAAGGTGGCTAGCATAATAAATGCATTATATATGAAATAGATAATAAATGCATTATATGATGATATTAATAAAAACATAATGACTACTGCTTTTATGTATTAATCTCTTGACCAATACTACAATTAACTATCGTTTTAATCTGGAATGAAAAGTATACTTGAAACTTTACTATATGAATTCTCTTGATTCAATCAGTCATTTTAAGGAAAAATTTCCTTTTCGTGATCTTGGTTAGGAAAGGTATTGAATACTGAAACAAGCTATATAATACACTAGCAGTACGCGCACGACGTTGCCCGTGGAATAAGGACTTCAATAAAAAAAAAAAAAAAAAAAGAAAGAAACGCCCACAATGACACGAAGAAGTTTTGAAAACAAAAGATACACATTATTGATTTTCCTGCTTATTTCTCTTCGCGATAATGGCATACATTGTCATAATTTTACTTTGATATTACTTCGGTTTTTATAACGAAATGAACTTAATTTAAAAAAAAAACATACTTTCACATCTTTATTATAATCATGCTTTGAAGTACAATGTTTATTTTTAATCAATATATATATATATATTGATCAATATATATATATATATTGATCAATATATACTCTCTCTAATTTGCTTTATTTCAGCATTGGCATTCATAATTTCTTTATTTCAAGTCAGAACGTTCTAGTATTGCTTCTTCATCCAGCGAAGGAGGAATAAAATCACGGCTGTTTTTTTCCCCGCCAGATGGTAGCGGGGCGAAAGAATGGCGTGCTTCTTCACTGTCGGCATTCGAGAAAAATTCTCTGATCCCATCAAGAAATAAATTAATTTAAAATCGGAGAAATAAAATATTTTAACCGTTCTTGTTTTAAATCAGAGAAAAATAATTGATTTACTACCAAAAATATTTTGAAAATGATATCTTTATTAGAACATCCGATGCAAGAGTTTTAAGAATTCCGGAAAATTTTATTTTTGGAAAGTGACTATTTTTTAAAAAAATCCCAAAATTCAATAAATTGTGTTAGAAATTCGAAACTAACTTCATTAGAAAGGAAATCGTGTGTTCTTTTCGATGGTGTGTGTATTGTTTTCGTACAATTATTGAAAACCATTCTATTCAGAAATTAGTGCGAAAAATCAACCAAAACATTAAATACAAATTTTTCTAGATGACACGCACGCACAGCCTCTTATAAGTATAGATGTAAATGTAATAGAATGCAGTAAAGCTTCGTTTAACCGTCACCAGCCACATCAGGGATGTTACAGATAACCAAATAGACGGATAACAGAAATTTCATAATTTATGTGCACAGTAAAATGATTTCAATGCTGGTTCAGAATGAAAATTAAATCCTTTACAAGTGAATAATATATACATGCATATTGTATTTAATTTTACAAAAGGATCAATATAAACTTCAATATAAAAAAAAGAGTTAACAGAAATGCATTATAATAATATAAGCCTACTTTTTTAGACAATGACAGGTAACAGAAACTGACGGTTAATCAAAGTTTTACTGTATTTAGAATTGACCAGACAGGACAAGTGTCCTAGACATTTTTTGAAGAGTGCATAGGAAAGGTTTCTGAACAAAAATGTATATAACAGGGGTCAGGACCAGGAATGGCGCTAGAGTTTGCCCGACAGGGGGTCACGGTCTCCTCGACAGGAGGGCACGACCTGCTGTATGGGGGACGAATGTGATGAAGTTGGTCTCAAATTTTCGCCAGATTATTATTTATCAACTATGTTTGAATACCACATAGAAAAATTTTCCCCGACAGGGGGGGGGCCTTGCCCCCCCCCAGTCAGGACCCTTTTTGCAACGAAAGGCCATACAACATTCAGTAGTTGGGCAAGAGGCTGCACGAGCAGAATTTTAAAGGTTATTGTTCTGTAATTATTTTTATATTACAGACAAGTACAGTGGCGAATCTAGGATTCAGGTCGGGGGGCTGAGGGCATAAAAATTTTGTATCGTCGTGACGAATGTCAAACCTCAAGGCTAAAGTAAACCAAAACTGTTTAACATCACAGTCTTTACTCACCTGCCAATAAGAATCATAAAGAACAATACAATACTTTCGATAATTTAATAAAAATTACAATGAAATAACTAGCCCAAAAATGTCTTCGACCGCGTCAAAACTACAAATACAAGTGGAATGACTACAAAAGTAGGAAAATTTTCGAGCCTGTAAAGCTAGAAAGCAACGTTGAAACGTTTTTATTATTTTTTTAAAAGAGGGAAATAAAGAAAAAACAGTTGTAATGATTTTAAATAAAATCAAGAATTCTGGCATGGCTCGGGGGGGGGGGGCGGGCGGGTGGCCCGATAGCCCCCCTGGATTCGCCACTGGACAAGTATATTATTTTAATGTAAATAACTGGTAAGGCAGCATAAAAAACTCAAAAGGCTGCAGGTTCTCCATCCCTCGTACATATGTTCTAGTTGTAATGAAAGGACTTTAAAGATTCTTGTTGTTCCTTCGGAGCAACATATTATTTCCAGTGAATTTGGTGCTTAATCTATTTTTTACATTTACTGAAAGTAACAAGCAGAACTTATTGAATACATTTTGCTTAAAATCTTTTATATTATTACAAATTTCACCTGAATAACATTTTAAATTTCTTCTTTATTACATTTTAAAAAGTGACACTGCTCACATGCAGTGCTTTATCTATAATAAAATTTAAAAAAACACTGTTTATTACCATTTGAGTTTGTTTGCACATTTAAATCTCAGCTCGATTTTTCAGTTTTGCATATTCACATCCAAAGTTCCTAATCTCACATTTTCCTAAAACTCTCCAGGCAAAAAATCAAGTTGTGTTTATTAGCTTAAAGACAGTCATTCAGTTTCAAAGCCCACCGTTTAAGTTATCAAATCAAAATAATTGGCAGCTAGGAGGATTCAGTGTGACAGTATATATACTGTCTTTAAGCTAATAAACACAACTTGATTTTTTGCCTGGAAAGTTTTAGGAAAATGCAAGATTAGGAACTTTGGATGTGAACATGCAAAGCTGAAAAATCACGCTGAGATTTAAATTTGCAAACAAACTCAAACCCTTTAAGATCGAACCCATACGTTCACATGGGTTAGAGTTAGCTTATGTTTCTGCTGCCTGGTTAATTGTATGCAGTAAATACCAGAAGAAATGGTTATGGTTTTCTTATGTCCACAATCTCTTCAATTCCATTTTTTTAATTAGATGGCAGGTACCGTCCATTTTTTAGTTGAAATTGGTGTTTAATCCATCGGTTACAAAAATAAGTCTGGTCTTAAAGGGTTAAGGTGATCTAAAATATAGATATCATATTTTGGAAAGTTTCAATTCCAAAGTTAGGAGTTCCTATTTCCAAAATTATTTTGTCATTTAAACTAACCATTGTTTTTAGTAGGTATGGTAACCTGTTGTGTAAAAAATATTTTGAAGCCTACTAATTAAATATACAAGTAAAAAAATACAAACACATGTAATATGCATATAAATTATGTCAGTATTTAGTAAATATATACAATAGTCTCGATAATTCGAGTCTCGATTGTTCGAGTTTTCCATAAATCCGAGTTAGTGAAAAAAAATTAGTGTAGCTCCAAAATAATAACCAACACATACACAGCACATGAAAGAATTACTACATCTGGTTTTTATTGTTGTTCGATGGGTCATATGTCCACTGCGGACTCTGAAGCCAAATGCAGAAATGCCCCCTCTCAAAGAAAATGGGATATATATAAGATGGATATATTGGAGCAATGTGTTTCAACAGAAAACAATTGACAATTATTTTAAGATATAATTAATCTGTTGCTATCAGCAGTTATGTTATAATATGTAAGTACATTTTTCATTTAAACATACTACGTTGAAATTTAAAACTTGATTTTATTTCCATTTATTTATTTATTAAATTTTATGATTTTGATAGCTCGAGGTAGGCCCGGTCCCGTCCACCTCGAATTATCAAGACTCTACTGTATGTATAATGTCAGTAATTAGTAAAGCTTACCGTAAAAGGATTAAAATATATGGTTTATAAAGCTCTTGACTTTTTTTGATGACTCTCGAAACTGCCATGACTTTGACTCCTGACTAGTATTCGCGACCCACTAACATGCTATCAATGGCTCACAAGTGGGCCACGGCCCATAGGTTGGGAGCCACTGTGCTATATCATAAAACACCTTCTTGTAGTTTGCTTTATCTTACAAAAATCACATAATACTTTTACATCATAAGATCGAAATTTTTATACTTCATAAAATAAATAAATCAAAATTTTAGATTACACTACCAGTTAATTAAAATATAAAAATACCCTGGGTATGTCCATCCATAATCACCTATAAGACTAATTTTTAGAAGCCTAGTATTGAAGTTTCTTAAACTTTGTGTACCCAGCAGTTAAATCTCCTTCATTTTAAAAACATATATATATATATATATATATGTAATAATCTCACTTAATTTTATTTCAAATTCTAATATTATATACTTTAAAATCTTAATGTATTTCAAAATCACTTTTCTAAAACTCCAGTTTCGTTCTTTTCCCGCTCTGGAGGTATATTAAATCTCTCGTCTTGGCATATTTATTACTAAAAAAATATTTTAATCGTTTCTACGGGCACGCAACTCACGAAATCAGCCACTTATTGCCACCATGCATTTTCCCTAAAACACTTACGTAATATACTAAAAATAGTTATTATTCCCTTCACTTTGATCACATGTCTATCTGTTAAATCCCTACCCGAGAAAAAGCAGGGATCTTCTGTTCTCTTTCGGCCTAAAAACTTCAACTGAAATGTACGTACATTTCGTCACTCTCCCATAATAAAATTAGAATTACTCAGCCTGTTTAATCATTTAACAACTACAACAATGAATACATTTCATATATATATTTGCATCTGTAACCGCACTGTTTTCCGAGCTCGCCACCTAACGGCTGTTGGAGGAGACGGCCAGTCCATGTTATGGAGTCGACAATTAAACATGGTGTTCTGCCCCGATGATTGTATATTTTATATGTCCTGAAGTCTTTAATGTCTGTCCCTATATGTTGTGTCCTTTTGTGTTTGATTAAAAGTATTTAAATTAATCAAGCCCTTTTTTTTGAACGTCTACTGTTATCCCTAGCAGAAATTAAATTATGGCGCCCAAATGGTTACACATCTTAATTAAAACATTATAAGAGCAGTGGTTTAGTTGTAAATTAAGCAGTGTCAGAATAGTGTTATGGAAAGTTAAGAAATTAGAAAGCAGTGCCGGAATGGTGTTCCCCCTCCACTACACTCCTGTATAAGAGGGTCAGTCCACATCAAGTGAGCCAACGCAGGTTGTTTGACCATTTTATAATGAAATGATTTTTTATTGTGGATTCCTATACGATTCCAGAGTCCAAAAAGAATAATTTAAAATTTTTATCTACTTCTGAATTCCGATGGCAGCTATTTTTGTTTTATGAAACATGCTGATTTTTGTATGTGTAGGGATTTGTGTTAACTTATATTACTAAGAACTGGTGAACCCTAGGTTGATGCAGCAAAAACCAATTTATTCAAGAAGAAACAGCCCTCGTTGCTTCTAGTACACATTTAATAAAAGTCATATTCCAATTAGTGAAGATCAACCTAAAAGTTTGACTTCAAAAATGAAAAAATTTCTATTTTCGAAGGCATATTACCCCCAAAAAGAATGCATTCTCTGTATTAATCTTTGGGGGATGTGTAGCTACCTAAATGTACTATTTACAAAAAAATTCAGAATTTGGCATATATTTGTAGGGAAAAAGTTTAAAAATCTGAAATTTTTACAGATAAACCCTCTACTGTATATTAAACTGCTGTCAAAATTTCATGTTTGTGATTTAACTACAAGTCAAGTTAGATGTTCTCGAAAGTCACATGAAAAATTCATTTTTTTTATATGAATGATGGGGCATTAATTTGGATATTAATTATTCTTATCAATAATAAATTATAATATGATATCAACTGATAATTTTTTTATTATATTTATATATTCAAATTAATGCACAGGATGGTGCATTAATTTGAAATTGCACTTCTCTCCTTTCAATAAATTAGGAAAAAGGCTAAGAATTTTCACTTTGGTTTCTTTATCAGATACTTTATATTTTCCTTTTGTTAATCAAATCTTCATATTCAACATTAAGAGAAGATGCTTCATCACTGGTCAATGGAGTGGACATACGCTGGTCAAATGACAGCTCTAGATTTTCCTAATTGTTTATTTGAAACCATATCCAACTATTTCTCAAAGAAGTTACTCTTTCTTCCAAGTTCAGTTTTCTTATTTTAGTAGGTGGAGAAAGCCCTAAGAACATGTGGAATCAATTTTATTGAAAACTTCTGATGGTTCACAAATTATGCTACTGGATAATTTTAAAATAAGGCCCAACCAGTGTACAGTATGGTGCCAAACTTGAATTCTTTTGGTGTTAAATCTCTAAATGTGGTAACCCAATGGTAGGCGATAACATGGTAAATGTGGTAACTTGGTGGACATTTGGCGAGTTTTCCATGATTTGCGCCAGCTTGGTGAGGGATGTACCATACACTTTGGTTTTACCAAAAATAATTTAGTGCTTCTAAAAATAATTTACTTAAATATATACTTATGGAATATAGGTTATTAAATTTTCTACAGGAATAAAATCAATTTCCAACTGGATTTCGGAGCGATGTTTTGAATAATGTACGTCAAGTTTCTTCTGTAAAAGGTAACCTTTACCACAAATTTCACACTTATAAGGGAAGTTCAGTTCCTGGTCACTATGATGGTATGAATGATGCTGTACAAGGTTTTTCATCTGGATGTAAGATTTACCACAAAAATGGCATTTAAATGGCCGGTCACCAGTATGTAGCTTATAATGTCTTATGAAGCTTGTCTGGTACTTAAGCACTTTACCGCAAACATCACATATATAGTTTTCTTTCACTTCAGGGTGCACACTACGTATGTGTCTCAAGAGAAGAGTTTGAGAACAGAAGCATTTTTCACATGTTTCACATTTATGCTTCGACGAATTGAGACTTTCACAATGCTTGTCTAAATCTTTTTTCCGCACAAAAGATAATTCACAGTCAATACATTTAAAGGGCTTTTCGGCTGCATGGACCAAATAATGCCTTTCTAAATTATCTTTACGACCAAATTTTAAGCCACACAAGTCACAAGAGTAAGGTTTCTGATCAGAATGTACAACACTGTGTTGCCTCAGTAACCATTTTGTCGAAAACTTCTTTTCACACAGAGGACAAGAATACTGTTTGCCATGAAAGTGCAAGTTGTAGTGTTTTGAGAGATCAGTTTTGAATTTGTAGGATTTTGAGCACATGTCACACTGGTAGGGATACTCATTTTTATGAGTAAGTTTATGGTTCTGTAAAAGATGAAAAAAGAAGAAATTTTTGTTGCAGATTTTACACGTATGAAGTCTTTTGCCAACATGGGAGTTGTTATAATGGTCTTCAATAAAATTTTTCAGAGAAAATGTAATGTTGCAAATTTCACAAGCATAACATAATACATTATCTGCATTTGGTATGATTTTCAAATGCATTTTTTCATGATCTGACAACAAAGGCTTGTTTGGAAAGCTAGCAAAACACAAATTACACACTTCTTTATCTGTATGTGCTGAAGCATGCCTAAACAAGAGATAGTTGAAAAAAAACTCTTGATGACAAACTTTACATGTATATGGTTTAACTTTTTCATGTGAATTCAAATGGTCTTCTAAATCTCGTTTATTAATAAATTGCAAATCACAAAGGATGCAGAAGTAACACAAACTTCCTTCTTTTAGTTCTGTATGGTTTTTTTCATGTTTGTGTAATAATTCTTCATTAGAAAATAAATGGAAACAGGCATTACACACAAGATTTTTAAATTTGTGTTTTCGAAGATGGTTCTTGTGATGAAATTTGGTAAGATGATGTTTATCACATACAGCACAAAAATATAATTTACCAGTAGAATGTAAAGCAGTATGCTTTTCTAGATTGGATTTCGAAAAGAAACTTTTTTCACATTGTTTACATTGGTGAGGTTTGTTGACAATGTGCTTCACATAATGGCGCTGTAAATTTACTAGTTGTGGGAACTTTCTTCTACAAACCGTGCAGCTAAAATCTTGATCTTTACGTGATGGTGAATCATACGATTCGTTTATATTAAAAATTGGGTTTTCATCACTTTGTGAAATAAGCAGAGGCTTTTCACATGACATTTGCGAATTGTAAAAAAAGTTTTTCACAATTTAGGGTCGTAGATCGAAATAAGAGAATATATTAAAAATCAGTAGAATAATATTTTTTCGATAGAAATAAGTAAAATATATTATTTTACGAAAAACGCTTTTGAATGTTGTTTGTTTACATTTAAGAGAAATTGAATGCCATTCTAACGCAAGAAAAGTGTAATGTTAACAAATCAATTTGATTGGTTGATTTGACTCTGTCACGAAAGTCGCACTAGAGTAACATCAAAATCGTTTTTTCTTATTTTTTTTTTTAACCTTCCAAAGTTTAAGGGGTCTATTCTGGTACCTCCAGTTGGATTGGGAGACGTCACTTTTCCCGTTGTTAACGTGCGGAAAAAGTGACGTCTCCTAACCCAACCGGGGGTACCAGAATAGACCCGTTAGTCAAAGCTTATCTTTACGGTAATCGAAATTAGAAAATAAAATAATCTAGGATCAGACATCCAGGAAAGATCTCAAAACATTAAAATAAGACATCTATGACTGTTAGGAATGATTTAAGCTTGCAAAGACGTCATTCTTCCGCACGTTAACAACGGGAAAAGTGACGTCTCCCAACCCAACCGGGGGTACCAGAATACACCCCTAAAGCAGTATGGACAAGTTTTCTTTTTTGGGGAATATAAAAATTCCACTTCTCCGACCAACTTCCGGTGTAATGTTTCGTCAATGAGAATCTTCAAAATTTCAATACTCTGTTTAAAGATATTAATTAACTAAAAAATCATCCATCATGGTACGACGGAAAAAACAATTCTGTCTAAAATCACTCAAAAATTAGCATAGTATGTGAATAAAGGCTTAATAATTGCAGAGAGCTTATTTTCATTATAATACATTCGAAATAAAATTTTTTAAAAAATATTGAATATCATGCAACAAGGAAATCTGAAAAATACGTGATATTTTTTATTAAAAATATCACCTTAAAATTATACTTCTGCTCAGAAACATATGAAATAAGGTTTAACAGGTGCATAATGGTTATTATTATTACAACTAGAAAAATAACTCCTCATGGTATGACGGGTGAAAATTGCCTCTTCATTCGAGAGATTTCCCGTCAAATTTGACGTGCTTAAATAGATATATATGCGAGAGAATGTTTAACATTGATTGAAAACAAATAAAATAAACATATATTTTATGACAGGAATTATTTTTTTTTCATTTACATATTTCTTTATTCAAAAAACCTTTTGGTAAACAACATTCCGTGTGAAGTATTTTTCGTTCGAAAAAAGAATATGGAGGCCTTTCTCGGAGGATGCCATTTTTTTTATCTTGACTGAATCAGATCGGCAATAATTTTAGCCCGTCTTTTGATGGCAATTTTCATCTCTTTTTTTGATTACGGATTGAAAAGAACTTAGGAATGAACAGGGGATAATAGTCTTTGTTGCTGAAAATCCCAAAAACCCCTCAGCTAAACATTAATAAAATAAATATACATAAATTCTTCCGCTCTTCATGATTACTAAGTTTTTTTATCGTCTGCAACTTACCCAATAAAATATTTTTTATATTTCAACTTTTATTTTGCTTTATTACGTAAAACGTATTCAAAAGTGAAGTTTCTTTTAAAGCATGAAAGTCGTTTATATTTTATTATACTTGGCTATTTTTTTAAATTTACTCTTTCTTTACCATGGTTCATGAGAAGTAAACCTATAACTAGTCATGTGACGTATATTAAATTTTTTCTAAAAATCTCTCTAAATTGCTATTTAAGAATGCAATATTTACTTTGATTACAATTTTATTTTTTTTAAATAGCAACTTTTTTAATGTCCCATTTCTTAAAAATATTTTTTCCTTACAATTAATTTTAATTTTCTAAAAGTTTCAAATAATTTAAATTCTTAAAAATTTTCTAACACACGATTTCATTTTAAAGATTAATTACTTTTCAAGTTCTTTGTGGCAATACAAAAAAAGGAATATTTATGAAGGACTATTTATGATCCAAAATAGAATAGCCTGCGAATCTTATTGTTATTCTCCCGAGAATTTTGATATTAAAAAGGAGGAAGTCAAAATGGTATGATTTCTTTTTGAGATATATTTGGTATCAATGATTTTCTAATCATAAAAATAAATTATTTTTCTACTTCATTGTCTATAATAAATTCCAGAACTTTCTGCGAACAAGTTATTTAGTACAGCAAGTTAATTCTGAATCTGTAATGATAGTTAATTATTTTTTAAAAGAACTAAACTTCTTTTGACGAATTATTTTTCAAATTCAGATTAGAAAAATATTTCGAACTTATTTCTGAGTTAATTACAATCATATAATTAGTTAAAAGGTGAAAAGCAAATTTCTGTCTATATGCGGAAAAAATTACAGAATACTAAAAAATTTTCCACTACTATTTTTACAGTTCGCATGCAATTTAATTTAAACGCTATGAACTAAAAATGATATTTTGCCTCTTGAGAATGAAAATGTGGTTGTGGAAATATACACATCTAGGAAAAAAGGTGAAATGTAGTTTTAATCTAATATTTTCTTTAAAAATTTAATTGAAAAAGAAAAAAAAAATTACTATGATCTTCTTTCTACAGGAGTCTTTTTTGTCAAATGGCTAGAAACCTTAAAAATGGATTGAGCATAGTTTTTAGAGAAACCATGTAGAATATTTTATTTTTTAACAAAATGGCAAAATTTAGATAGGAATTTACCTACTATTCATATTTTTGATGGCAAATTTAAAATGGCTGTCTTTAAATGTTTTTTTCTTTCTTGCATGTTATAAAGAATATCAGTAATTTCTTTCCATTCAATATAAAATATTCAGTTACTTCTTGTTTCTATAAAAAAGTTGTGTTCTTCCATAATATATGATAATATTTCTGTAAATTGCTTTTTTATTGTTGGCATAATTCTCACTATCTTTATTTCTACTAATAATAAAAGCAAATTTGTATGTGTGTATGTTTGCACTCTACAGGAACTACATTGGGCCTATAGCTACAAAATTTGGTACAATTATACTTTGGATAGTGAGAATGTGCGCCATGCAGCGTGTGTTTTGAAATTTTAATTACAATCAGTATTAATTAAAGTTAAGGGAAATTTGACGTTTTTCCGCCACAACATTCTAAAATATTATTACACAAAAATGATTTTTGTACCCATGTTCAAAAAATTATCTTTTCAATGATATTTATTTAATAGTACAATTTATTTCCTAATTTTGGCAATTCTCCAGAAATATTTTTACTCATAATTTTCAACAATACTTTTCACTGTTCCAATGAAATTCAAACCGTTTTCTTTGTTCCTACAAATATTTATTCACGTGTTTTTCTTCCATCGTTAAAATCTAAGAAATCAGAACTCTGTTTATATGTTCATATTCTTTTGCAATGCCATTATTAATTTTTGCTTTCTTATTTTACTTCTTATAAATTTTTATGGAATCTATAAACAAAGCTCACTAAGATATGAAGTATGTTAGGAAATTTATGCAGGATGCTGAATGATTATACTTCCTTATTTTTTTCTATGCTTCAATTTAGTTAACGTACTGTTGGGTGTGAGCTTATAATATGTATAATTCATATCTAAATCACCTTGGTCTGGATTCTCGGTCCTATGTATCTGAGTGACGGTTGCTGGAATAACTCGGGTTAGGGATGACGGATATTGCAAAAATAACCGAATTTCGGTTATGCAGTTTTTTTTCACATTTGGTTTAACCTGGCAGTTTCAACCGCCCAAAATAACCGGTTTTCAGCTTTTACTTTCTCGTATACAAAGAGAAAGAATTGTAATCGTCAAAAAAAATTCGAACTCGAGATTTTGACGAATCTCCACGTTTTAGACCTCTCCGAGTCCGAAAAACACAATTTTGAAATTATATCTGTCTGTGTGTCTGTGAACACGATAACTCGAAAACCATTAGAGCTACGGGGATGGAATTTGGTATGTGATCTTGACACAGAATTTTTAGGTTTCTATCAAATTTTGGACAAAATCCGTCTACGGGAAGCCTGTCTGTCTGTCCGGGGTCATGTGAACAGTGTAACTCAAAAAATTAACTAGCTAAATGGATAAAATTTGCTACACAGTTTTATCATCTGGAGTGTAGGTCCGTGTAAAAGTTTGGGCCAATTCCGTCAAAGGGTTGACTGTGTGTAGGTCTATATAATCGCATACTTCTGAACACGATATATTCTAAAAGAAATGATTTATATAAATGAAATTTCGTATGTAGTCTTGAAACCTTAATTGTAGATCTAATTAAGATTAATTGTAGATCTAATTTAAGTTTAAAGCGGTTAGAAAAAGGCGTTGAAATTGTATATTCGGTTTTTTCCCCAATCTACGACGCAAAAAAAGGCTTGAAAGATGGGAGTTTTCCCCACCTTAGGGAATACCGCCCGTTTTCTGGCGCGCTGTGTGTATTTTTTACCCCACCCGTGTTAGTCGTATGCGAGAAAGTTTCGGGGGCCACTCCCGCTGGTGTTTTATAAAAGCAAACTCCGTTTGTAGACAGATTTTTTTTATTATTGTTTTTACAGGAAATCAATTTATAGGCTTCTAATATTTCAGAAGCCACAGAACTTCCAAGTAAAGAGAAATATTTTTTGGCTATAAATGATATAATCCGGCATGCAAATTTTTTTCGGGTCCCAAAAGAAATTTTCAAGCAAATAGAGAATTACGCTTCACTTCCGCTGCATTTGCTATAAGACGTTAATACTAATGATTGCGCCATATTGCGACACAATGACAGTCAGGAACAACTATGAGCAAACGGCAACGAAAACGAGAAAGTCAGTTCAGAGTATGGTGTTCTTTATATAAATCTTTAATCATCTGCTTTTAAACTTTTTTAATGTTCTTCCAGAATTCTGTTAAATGTGTTTTAGCAACAGTTCGTCTGTGTTCTTATTCGTGATGCGTTTTTGCCGTATTTATGCTAACGTGATGTGAAAATAAATATTTGTGGAAGGAATCGAATTATTTGTGGAATTCGGTTTAATAGGAAGAAATTAGATAATACAGACGTGAATAATCGTAATTTATGTTGTTTGAGTCAATATGTATAATACTAACAAATAACTATGTCTAAATTTTTATACAGTCCCTCGGTCCTATTTATCACATTTTGTTAAATATTTTTGGCACACTCAAATTTTAAACAAAATGTCCAATTCTTTTGCGACTAAAACTGATCGAGATATGAGAGTTTTACTATTACTATTTTAGATCATTTCAGCCTATCTTCCCGATAGCTGATTTTGCCGCCGGTTTTTTACCCGGTTATTGGATTTAAAAAAATAACCGAAAAAAAAATCGGTTAACCGAAACAAAAAACGGGTAGATTTCTCCCATCCCTAGCTCGAGTGCTGAGGCCGGAGACCTAATGGCCATCCCCGGCCACAGCCTGACCCCTCCCGAAGGAGGCACGCACCATCACCGGCACAGGACAAGCCCAAGCCATTATGGTACCCACCAGGGAAGCGAGACCCAGCTTACTTATTCGGCGGTGTCTCATCCACGTACTGGTGGTGCCCCCCAAAGGGACCATAATGTGTGTAAATTACATCGCGCCAAATTAAATACTGAAATCAGCTGCGAATTTTGCAAGAGGTTTAAAAACGTGAAGCTAAAGCACCCCGTAAGACAATTTGCTGTTAAATACGTTCTACATGCAACTGTGACGTCATGTGTCTCAATCCCATTAGGGAACTTCATATATATAATGAATGGAGCAGGTGTAAGACTAGTAAAATAGCGCTTCTGAAATTTCTATCTCAATTTTAAGTTTAAAAAAATATTTTATTGAAGGATTTCAAGTTAAGAGTGTGCATAAGAGATTGAATTGAAATTTAACACAACCCATATTGCCGTCGAACACACTGGCTAGAGTTAGTAGTATAAAACTAAATGCTAGTTTCAATCATTTCTAGGGACTGATTGGAGATATTTCTTATTTCTTGTTAAAGCTGTGTATTTTCCATATAAACTTGTACTTATAAGATAAAGGAATGTACTTCTATATCGCATTCTCTTAGATTTTAAGTGAAGACGCTTAGGTTTCAATCCAAATGTGATGACAATGTTGATATGAATAAAATGGGATGAATTCAATCTACATGTTTACTTTAAGTCGCCTACTTCTTAAGCAGGCGTAAGTGATATCAAGAAAACTGTCACTTGAACATTTTTAATTCTAATGGATATGCAAGATTGTTGTCTTTTTTAATAAATGAATATTTTCAAATATTTTCGATTTTCGTTGAAATTAATTATGTATAGATTAATAGAAGGGCATTCCATTAACATAAGGCATACAGATTTATAATAATATCATTATTCGGTTCTTTTTCAGATAAGATAACATTTTCATGTCAAGCTTATGTTAAGAAGCTTGACATGAAGTCGAAGGTTAAAAAGTTTGATGAGTCAAAATTAGTGGCAGTTACAGCTGTCGCGCGCGAAAAGCTTTCAGTATAAAAGTTGTTCTCTATGATGAGGCGAAATTCGAAATGAATTATCTTTCTATCTTCAACCGAAAGGGATTTATAGCGAAAAGAAAATTTCATTCCCTCCCACAATTTCCATCCCTTTTAAGCTGGATGTCTCATTTACGAATTCTGACGATAAGTTCATCTTCCCTAAAATATATCACTCACCAATTAGAATGCAATCAAAATTACTTTAGTTATCTTGTTCAGAAGATAACATGGGCCGCTCAAACTCAAGAAGAACATGGATTGCTCTGGTGAGCCGCAACTAGCTCTGATATTTACCCATAAATTATACTTATACTTCTCTATCACCCCCTAAACAAAAGAATGCAAATGATTTTTTAAATCTTTCTGTATTTGTAAAATATTTTATATGTGACGATTTTGGTACTTATATTATATATACTCGAGTCAAGACAATTCTTCTGAATATTAACAGAGGGTTTCTTCAGAAACAAATTAAAGTTATCTTTTCTTAAAAGTTTATTCTTCTGGTGGAACATAATCTGAACTATCTTTCAATAATAAGAGTGTATGAAGATGGGAGACATCGAAACCAGCGGAGAGGATTCTCCCTAACTTTCTCGATATTTCCCCAAAAGGTGCCTTTCTCCCTTCCCGTGGCTAATAAAAAATTCAGAACACTGTCCAGCTAGAATCAATGACTATCAGAAGGTTTTCATTATATAGTGATTAATACGGACAAAGAATGAAATTCAAAGAGATGTCGATTTTCCCTCTGCTGAAAACAGACTTGACAGGCTATCCTCCAATGCATTTCTCGTTCATGTATGCGTAGACGGCAAGCAGATTCTCTTCAAAGTAAATTATTGGATGACAGACAGTCAGCCTTTGGAGTTTGGCCCAAATTTGATACGGACCTACATTATGATAAAACCGTGTACCAAATTTTATCCATCTGGCTATGGGACCGTTCAAATATTCGTGCATGTTTTGGTATTTTTGAGCCCCTCCCCCCCTTGAAGCAAAAAATACAAATTTCCAACCCCCCCTCTTATAATTACGTAACTTATTTTAACTTGTTCTTTTTTTCAAAACGTATAACAGTAATAATCAATTTAAAATTTCAGGACTTAATTCAAATAAAAATCTACGCATAAATGAAAAAAAACCAAGCCGTGGTTTTAATTTCCTTACAGTTTCAATTTAAACTTACCAAATTAGTTTAATTTTCTTTTGCCAATTTAACTTTTTTTCAAGATTTAATTTTTAAATTAATTATTTGTTACAAGTTACAAAGAGATTGTGAAATAAAGAGATTTAATTCTCACAATAAGCATCTCCTCCCCCTCCCCCTTGTCAAAAGTAAGTAATCCCTTGCCGTTGCTAATTTATGACATTTCAATTTTTTGATTTATAGTTTCCATGACTTTGGACAGACAGACTTCCATGGACGGATTTTTTGTCAAAATTCTGAAAAACCACAAATTATGGAAAGATTACATACCAAATTTTCCCATATCTTAGTTTTCAGTTATCATTGATTACAGGCAGAACCAGCATAATTTCCAAAGTTGTTTTTCAGGACTCAGGAGTCTGAAATTCGTCAAAATCTCAGTTCAATTTTTGGTGTACAATACTCTTGCTCCATATAAAGTTCACATCAGTTAAAATGCTACAGTCGCTCAGAAACTCCCAAGTTCACCTTTGTTTTGAATAGATAGGTTCTGAGAATAAAGTCATATAGAATAGCCATAAAAAAATAATAAAAACTCAGAGTTGTAGAATAAAAAACAAACAAAAGGAATCCATTTTATACTCTTTTCGGGCTAAAATTGTATTAAAATATTCAAAATGTTATATCTTTTTAAAAAAAAATTTTCTATTTTTTTTCTTGTTGATTGATTTTTTTAGCTATGGTTCTATAGATTGACGTAATTTTGCCATCGGACAGAATTTATCTTTTGATATTTCAACTTAAATTACGATGGAACAGTTTCTAAAATACAGAATCTTAAATAATAATAAATATCTGTGTTAAGGTACAAAGTAAAAAAAATATTGTTAATTTTATTTCTAGATCCATTTCAATTTCTGCTACGTGACATTGGGTGAAAATGGATTCAACAACGTAAAGGCGAATAATTTTAACCGCATATCAGAAAGAGAATCCTTTCTTATCCTGAGAACTATTGGCATCAGTTGGATGGTGGGGTTATCATCAATAAAAGAATTACAAATATGGAAATAAAATATCCGACACAATTTTATTAAAATGATCTTTAAATAGAAATAAGTACTAATTCTTTCAAATCTTGTCTGCAGAACCAATTGTCTATTATTCATTTGAATATTCTCATAAATTAAAATAAAGTAGGTAAAGACAATTCATTGGAAATCAGCAAGTCAGAAATAAATAAGGTAAAATAATTGTTTCATTTATGATGAGATATGATTATAAAAGGATAATTCAAGAGTTTTATAACAAAAGGTTATTACTTAATTAAAGAATAAAGAAGTAATTAAAACAGTATAGTTTGTATATGAAGATTAGAAACATCTGAATAAGGTTGACAAGAGAATAAAATTAAATGAAATACTTACTTGTATTTCTACACAACTTCAAGATTAGTCTGAAAATAAAATAGCCTGAATAGATGATAACAAGTAAAAAAATTGAAAGAGAACTTGTATTTATTGAAAAATTGTATAAAATATCTCAAATTATCAGTGTAATAATAATGCAGTGAACAAATAAATAACTTTACGATTAAAATTTTAAAACCCCCCGCAAATGGCATATTTAGATCTTACTGGTTAATTTGAGTTCATTTGAAAATCTAATTACAGTGATGAAGCGAAGACCTTTTTGAGAAGGTCAACTTTATTCTTTTTTTAATATAAGCCCGGTCTCTAAGTCAGTGGAAAAAAAGGGGAGATGGTAGTAAAAGATCCTAATTTGAAACACTGAAAAATTTTAACAAAAACTTTGACAGTTGCATTTTATTTTTTTCTCATTTTTAAATCTCTAAGACGTTTCTTTCTGTTTTACAACTTTTTACTTACAAATGCTGCAAGTTTATAACCGACTTCATGAGTCATACAAGGTATAGTGTACGATAGAAAATAAGTTAACAACGCCCCTTTGAAATATTCTTAATGAAAATTCGACATAGAATTTATACATATTCGATGCGGCTCGTCGAGCTCAGAAACAAGCATGCTAACAAGGTTTTATAGACCTAGATATAGGAAATTTTGTACTAATTATTTTTGAACATATAACGATGATATACTAAATTGATAGTTTGAGTTATAAGCAAAAACTGAAGAAAATTTTGTTTATGGTATATTTTTTTTATTCTTAAAATTCAACTAAAATTATTGGTGGCAAACCCTCAGAATCATGTTTAGCACCAGCACAAGAAGCAAAAAATTACAAGCTCTCTAAAATTGGATTAAAACGACTTAACGACTGAACTATTGAGAAAAAGCGAAAAGAGCCAAAAGGAAGTCGCGCAAATAAGCTGAAGAAAAAAAATGCAGCTCAAATGAATGCAGTTTCAAAGGAGAAAGGGTTGCACTCCTTTCATTTGCTCTTTGCGTTAATATCGGATCCGTAGGAGGGCAAAAACTAGATGCAGCTCTGATCATCTCTCTCTCTTAACTCTTGATTGATTTCCGTCTTCTTTTTACATTTTTTATTACTTTTTGCCATTTTCGTTGATCACTGAATTCTCAAAGTGGAAAAGTAACCCAATTAGAATAAAATCAATCTTTTAAAATAATTTTACGGGGACTGCAACTCTGCAACTCTTATGATTCGACCCACCACTGACTATATCTTTTAATATTTTTTCGGTATTCCTGTTTTCTCCTTTGGTAAAAAAATAAGATGCTAAAAATCAACTTGGTCATTTAAAAAAGCCTTTGTGGGTCATTTGTTTGACCCACTTGGTCTCAGGTTCAGGCACTGTTCTAGGAGAAAGATATGGCAATTATCTGAAAAAAATTTGTTATTTTGCTTTCAGGCGCATCTCTCGTCGAATGTGTACCATTGAGGGCAAAATTTCAGCTTTAAGTAAGCAAAGCGGCGATCAGGATGCACGGAATCTCACAAAGAAATGTCATCAATGCAGGGTAGTGGAAAATACAAAGGAAGCTGGCCAGATGCTTGAAGAGGAAAGATTTCTAGTGCCAAGGGCAACACGACGATTGCACGAAAATAAAAATATCATTGATAAACAACTGGTATCAGCGAAGAACTTACAGACTTTGGAAAAGTTGGACGCTGATTAAAAGCCGGTATAATAATATATTCAGAGAATAAGAGATAAATCTTCAAAGTTCCAGGCCAGAAAAACAAATCATTGAGCAGAGCAGCACTACTGCAACAAAATGAAGGCGCTATGGGGAAACACGCTAACGTAGGCCTTTAATGCAGAATTCGAGGAGGCAAAGAAGGCTTTATGAGATAAAAGAAGGAAGAATTAAAGCTTTTAGAAGTCAAGCCCTTCCACGAATATAAAGCTAATATTTTCAAAAGCCAAATGCGAAAAGAGGAGAGCAAAAGAATGCAGAAGAAATCAGTTTCTATCCTTTGGATACGTTTATAATCCGTATGTAGCATCAGACTGGAAGTGGGAAGTTAGAACGAAGAAAGTCAGCTGTTGAGCGTAGTCGCAATTTGCAGCAACATATTAACAATAAAACGCGCAATTGGAATCAAAATGCCAAGGAGGTCGTAGGGAAAACTCAGTAATAGCAGAACTGGAAAAGTAAGGAAAGAGCACTTTCTTTAAAAAATGTCTCAGGAGGGACAGATGAAAGAAAAGAAATAACGGAGGTTCTTGACCTATTCCTCAAAAGATGTAGGAAAGAAAGAAGATTCGCATTAGAAATAAATATGGCATTAAAAATCTAAGCCAGAACTCCAAGGTGTTGTAGCACAAACTTCAAATGGGGACAGAATGGGAATGAATGCTCAGGAAGGTATCAAGAAGAAAAATTAAGATCGATAGAAACTAGAAGACATATACGCCCAAAATTCTTTTCACCTCCTGATTTGTTATCAAAGAATGTTGCCAATGGTTTCCAGTTCAAAACAGATAAGACGACAAAGTAATGATTCTTTTGTTTCTGAAACTGCCAGACATCACATGTTAAAGGTATCATTTAAAATCATAGTGGTTGCAAATGAGACCTACAAGCAAGAATTCAAACCTACTCCAGTAAAGCATTGAATGTTAGTACACGATCTCCTCGAGGCGGCTTCCAAGAATTGACAGACAAGGCGTTTGGGGCAGACTGAAGTGAGTTCTGCTCAACTATGCAATTTCTGAGAGGAGAGCAAGCTGTTCAGTCTAAAGTTTATGCACCTACCTTTGGGAATTTTAAAAGAAAAGAATAAAATAGACAGAAGCCAATATTTATGTTGAAGTAAGCCTACAAAATATAGCAGATTGATGCGGAAGCAGTGCTACTCAAATTTTTTTTGGATGAGCGATGGGAAAGAAAGTCGTATAACTAATGAAACTGATTTATTAAAACCTCTCAGGAGCTTTTCCGGAATAATTTGATAAATGACTGCAATCCACCTATTATAATAAATATGATTCGTCTGATATTCTTGAAAGATGCCAGAGATCTTATGAAGCCACCACGATTCAGAGAGTGTTCACCCTAAAGTATTCAGTTTTTGAGGGCGGTGTCAAAGAAGTAAGGATCTGTTAACGATATAAATGTTGATAAAACCGACCGTTTGTTTGCGAATGGAAAGAAATGCCACTATATATTCGTAGTTTACGACATCTAGTTTGTGGTTCCTTAACAAACGAAGATATAAGAGTTTTGAAGCTTTGACTGAAACAGATTTGTCAAAATTACCAAAATGAAGAAAAGAAAGAAACCAAGAAAGGAAACGCGAGAATACAGAAACTGCGCCTTGGAGTAGCAGCAGCAAAAACATAGGTCTTATAGGAAATGCTCCAGTACGGATAATATGGATGAGAGATTTCCATCATAATAGATTAAAGAAGATCTCAATATTGAAAATGATGATAGACATTTGAAGCATAAGGAAGACATCAGCAAACACCAAAACGTTGACGCCAAAGATTAAAAAACAAGTTGATTTCACGAAAAGCTGCAGAACACGCAGTCATGGACCTTGAAGAAGTGAAGATATAGTAAAAAAGCAACAAAGTATCACCCAACAACCAGTCACGAAGTAAAACTCGTTATCTAAGAAGTTCAAGTGATGAAGTAAAGAGACTACATATGGATACCGATGATTTTAGAGATACTTCGGAAGACATAGTTTAGAGAATAGTATCCATGAATGATGAGGAATATATGATTGAAGATACTGTCTATCCAGATTTTTTAAGAATCTGAGCAAAGATTAGGAATTACTATTTTGGCGGATGTTGAAGAAATCAGCCTGCTTCGATGGTTCCGAGATTCTTCCATACATTAGTTATTGGATGAGATTTAGTGGACACATGGAAATGATTCAGAGGACATTAATCATTCGAAAATATTCTTCGAACTTCTACTACATCTAGCATTCTTATTGTAATCTATATCAAGCATTGCAAGACAGTAGAGATAATCCAGTCGAAAATATAGCACAACTGCACTTGCACCCTAATGTCTCTTATTCTATTAAGTGAGCATCTAGACAATAGAGAGATAACCAGTCCAAAAATACTTCCAACTGCTTTTAAGTCAATATGCTTATTCTAAACCAAATCAAGCATCACAGAATAATAGAGATAATCCATTCCGAAAAATTTCTTCCGAACTTCTGCCGCATCATGTCTCTTGTATTAAATCAAACATCAAGACCATAGAGATAAATCAAATTCGAAAATACCACTTTACCAACTTCTGCTGAATCTAATGTCTCTTATTCTAATCTAAATCAAGCATACAAGGCTTTGGAAATGATCGTATAAACAGTTCATTGAGCTAAAGATACAGTGAAAGGTTCAAGATTGCCAGTATCCAGGTCTGATGAAGCCCACTGAAAGACCTGAAAGAAAGCAATAAAGTAAATATGCAAGGAGAAACTAATTTTAAATTGCTTACCTAATGATGCAACTTGTAAAATCACCAACCAATATCTCAGTTAGATCTTCCAAGAACCAGAAGAAGTTCCACGGATTAAATATCAAGAAAATCAGAGTTCTGGCAATTCAGAATTGATTTGAAAGCAGGGCAGCCCAAGTGGGACAGTTGAAGTAGAGGCATCTTTCTGCAGTAGCAAATCCACAACATCAAGCGAAGTAATATCACGCCTAAATCAACAGATTTTTTCGATAAGATTATCTAAGTTTCCAGAGCTAGCCTGCCACTGGTAGGTGAGGCTTACCAAGTCCGTCAGGAAGTAGGACGGGACCTGGTCCCATTCGATTTTGGAAAAACACATCAAGGCCAAGTCTTAAATAGACACCGACTTTTTTGTACCAGACACGACAGATGCATATAAAAAGCCAGAGCGATTCACCACAAAAAAAAGAAGCGGAAGGCAGATGCCTATAAGAACTATGAAATCAGGAAGAATCATCTTTAGCACTTTTAGTTTTCCTCAGAGTGCCTACGGCTGGGAAGAGAGTGGCTAAAGTCGACAAGAAAGCGAGAAATCGAAAACTGAAGCGGTTTCTATGGCACAGCAGAGATTATTTAACGGATTCACTGAATTTCGCCAGTTGAAGTGGCGAAGAAAAGTCCATGTTTGCTTTTCATGGGATTCTCCCAAAAGATGGCGTTAAATCCCATCTGGTTTCTTTCTTTATTTGCTGTACTGAAACGGCTAAAGAAACAAAATCTATGGTTTTGTGTTTCTGGAATTTTGGTGGCGATGACCAAGGCTGGGAGGATGCATCTTCTTTCAAGTTTCTTTTTTAAATAGATGCAGGACTTTAAAATCTCATCCTGTCCGAGCAATACCATTCCATATTTATATCGTTAAACTTACTAAGGCATAAAAAAACTGATGTAGTAACATCTTAAAACCAATCATTCTTGTTTAAGGCTATATTATATTATTTGTTATTTTATAGGCATAATATCTCTTAATACATGAAGTAACTAGTTTGGACTGTTAGCTATGTCTGTCGTTATAAACATTTAATTTAGTTAAAATACTTAAGACTGATTGAACTCTTTACTTATACATTAATTGGTACGTTTCTACGTAATAGTAGAAATACTGGAAACAAATTAAATAACATTGATTTATTCTTCTTTTCTTCATTTTGTGTATTCACTATATTTAGATGCTGCTAGAACACCATGGCTCTGTATCTTTGTTAAGCAATATAAATAAAGTTTCCATCAATGAAATTACTCTATTCCATTTCTTAGTTAATAGTGTTGCTTTTCACGAATTTATGTTTAGCCAAATTTTTTGCCCTGCTCGAAGCTATTCAAATTTCAGTGTACGAAGAATAAAATGTGCAGTTATTACTTAAGCAGAGATCTTTTCACAATAAGACTGTAATCCACTACAAAGACTGACTTTTTGAAAAAAAGTGAGTCAGCATAGTAATTTTCCTTATAGAAGATAATATCCACAGTTTTTAAATTTGAAAATGAACATATAAGTTCGTTATGTGAAGAGAGCTCTCCAAATTTCTAAACTACTCTCTTATTATATAATCTGACGTGTAAATCTTAAGCACCAAATGGGTTAAAATCAAAGTAAAATTAAGTACCTATATAAAGGCAATGTTTGCATGTATTGTGCGTGTCATGAATCTATCATGATTACAATAAAATTGCTTTACAGGTACACGTAATGGTGACTCAATGCCTCAATGGAATTTTAAAATTTATCCAATTTTTTATTTAATGTTTTAGTATTATTTTAGGTCATTTTTGGCACGTTTACTGCTGTATTATCTTTTTCTAATGATCGTTGAAACATTGATGCATCATCGGATAGAACAAACAATTTTTCGTTTCTAATAAGTTTTGAATTTCAACATAATTTACTGCGTTTGAAGTTTTAAATAATAGTCGCGCATATGATGAATTTTTGATGAGGTTGCTTGAAATTCTCGCATCTGACCTTCCCTAACAACTCTAATTTTCGGCATTTTTTAAACTACTCTTTGGACTGGTTTCATGGGGTGAAAACAAGAACAGTTAAAATATTTTATTCCGTTTTATCAATTAAATTTTCCTGATCCAGTTGAAACAGTTTTTTATGGCCCCAACATGTGAAGTTTCTCGGACGATCCCAGTTATGTTGCTGCCTGCAGGAGGTGACATGTCTCTTTCATTTAGCCATTGATAGATTCCTTCGGTGATCATTACATTCCGCGTCATTGTGAGAGGAAAATAAACGTCAGTATATCTTTTGTTTTGATTTTGTTTCAAAGCACCGAGTTATTGTAGGCATTTTTTTGTTTGTAAGTCCCTGGTTACCACGGGCGCTGTGCGCGTACTATAGTAGTTATAAGATAGACTCAAATAGAAATCATGTTCCCTTAGATACATATCGCGTTTTAAAATAATAATAATTGTATTTATTACATGTTTTAATATAAATATGACCGGAAGATATATTTTCCCTTCACTTGGCTTTGTAGTATTATAGTATATAAGTTACGGTTGATGTGGATAATCGGTTATTATGCATAATGTAACCACGTTGTATCCTTAAAATACGCCCGTTAAAGTGGATAATTTATGAAATTTATCACATTAACGGTTGTGCCATTACAAAACTGGTGGTCAATGTGATTAATTACGTGGCGCGATCTGAAGTAGTCATTGACCAAGTTTCATTAGTAAATATGATTAATTGAGCAAAATTTATTATTTATGATTTAAAATTTATTATTTTTTTTATTTATTATTAGTTAAAGATCAATCGCTTAAAGTTAAATCTTTTCGAAACTAAAGTATTCGTGGGTTGTCTTTGCACTGTCTCCTGTTTCAAATGTAGAATTTCAAGCGCGCTCGCGATGCCTGAGGCATCGGGCAGATTTTTTAAACTTAAAACAACATTCTATGACTTCGCTAGCTCATTGAATGTAAGGAATATGCGTTTTTTAATTACTCAAGTGAAGCAGGAAAAATTGTGCTCGCGATGCCTGTGGCATCTGAAATAGGCATCGCGTAAATCTTGTTAATTTTAAAAAAACATCTTGTGGCTTAGCTAACAGTGGGAGCCGGAACCTAGTAGCTTCGCTAACGCACTAAATGTAAAGAATATGTGTTTTTTAATAACTCAAATGAAGCAAAACCATGACCCACGTCCACCGACTCGCCCATTGGGTTTAGAGTCTACAAGGATGGATGGGAAAAATGAAGCAGGAGAAATATCTGTTGTATGTGCTCGCGATATCTGTTGTATCTGAAATGGGCATCGGACAAATTTTGTTAACTTTAAAAACACATTCTGTGGCTTCACTAACAGTGGGAACCGGAACCTAGTATTTTCGCTAGCTCATTGAATGTTAGAATATTGAAGAAATTAGAGGAAAACACAGGCATACCAGAGAATGTAAAGAAATATAAAGCATTTGCCCCTAGTAGCATGGCTACTAGTGGCAGATGTTTTTCAGAACCAGGAATAGTAAAGAATTAATAGATTTACTCATTTCCAATATTTGCAATTGGGAAGAAACAATCTAGATTAAAAAAAGAGAGCATAAAATAATGCGAAGAATCAAAGAGACCACTACGCAGACAGAATTCAGACTAGAAGACAGAATTCCAAAATATGAACAAGCGACTTCATAAAATTCCTCTCAAACGATTTTTATTAAATTCATAAATCAATAAAAATCGCTCAATTACGTAATCGGAGAAATATAAAATCACTTAATAAATCAAAATTCCTTTTAAAAACATTTAATTAAATTTAAATTTTTAAATTTTTATTCAAACTTTAGAGGATGTTAGAGGAGCCGAAAGCTACTTCGTTGAAAATAATCACATTGATCAAACTTCATTGATGATTATGCATAATAACGGTTAATGTGATAAATCCTCATAAATTATCCACTTCAACCGTCTTCCTTGGTCATTATGCGTAATTCCCGGTTATTATGCATAATTGCCTGTTATTATGCATAATCACCGATTATTCACATTGACCGTAACATATAGATTAAGAAGTATTATTGTGTGTATTTGTAATAACACAAAAACTTCAGTATTTCAACAAACACAGTTTACACATATTTGGTATGACAGTTGCTGTAATGATTTTAAGATGCTGAATACATAAGTAGTGAGGTTGACCAAAATCCCTGAATCACACTGGGCGTAGGAGTTTGACACCAGTACACGAGTATTCCTTTTTACTTTTTCGTATACGAAGTATACAAAGATAAAGTACTGTAATCGTCAAAAGATATGAACACGAGATTTTGACGAATCTCCACGTTTTAGACCTCCCGAGTCCGAAAAACACAATTTTAGAATGATGTCTGTCTGTCTGTGAACACGATAACTCGAAATCAGTTGAAAAAAGGCGTTGAAATTACCAATTCGGTTTTTTTCTCCATTCTACGTAAAAAAAATGAAAATAAAAAATAAAAAAACAACTGCGAACGCTGGAGCGAGTGTTTTCCCCACCTTAAGGGTATACCGCACGTTTTCTGGCGCGGTGTATTACCCCCATACCCGTGTTATTTGTATGCGAGAAAGTTTTGGGAGGTCACTCCCGCTGATTTAACATATCATTATCTATAGACTGGATACTGTCTGTTATTTGTGCGATGAAAAAATTATTCAAGGTGCTCCACAGGGTCGTTCTTTTAACCCAGAGTTACCATATTTGGCATATATTTACTTCTTGGGTAGTAGGTGCTCACTAAGAAAGGGGTTTTCAAAATTTCAATTACATTTTTAATTAATTAAAAATTAATCAAATTTCTAATGTTTCCCCTCAATAACTTCGGAACATATAATCGCACAAAAAACATTTTTACACCACTTTAAATTTTAAAAGTTAGCTTTTCAGCGATACCAAGTTTGTTTCGGGATTTATTTTACTTAATTTTAATAAATTTTTCAGAATTAGACTTGAAAACAATTTTGTAACAATGCTTTTACTTTATATCACCGCGTGCAACAAAATAACAAGACTGTGAATTATAAATGTGAATATTTTAGTAGCTCTTCTGAGACTAAGCAAAAATAAATATTAGATTTTTCAGCTTATTATCATCTAATGCTTTGACATATTTCAAAACATCGATTTTTTTTAACATGATAGTGTTTTTAGACTGGCATTCTTTCTGTTAATTGCTTGTTGTGAAAATCGTTACGCACAGGGTGATGCAATCAAGAGAATTCGAATCAAGCCTAAAAGACTATCATAGTAGGCACACTTGAGGCTCGAATCCCTATTTTGTATGAATGCTACCCAGATAACAAAGAAAGCTGGTCTAAAAGGCTTTGGAAACCTTGTCGTCGGCAAGGGTAAAGGGTTGTCACAAAGGTTTCCATGACAAGGATTGAACCTTTCGGCAAGGTAGCGGAAAAGTTCGCCAGTCAACAAGAAACAAGATTTTGTGTAAGGTTTTTACTAAGATTTCCCCAAGCTTTTATTGCAAGCTTGTTTCAAGCCTTTATCCAGGCAAGGTTGTTCAGAACCCTCCTTCGGCGGACAAAATAGAACTCCCCCTCCGAAGCCGTACTCTTACAGAAGGGTCCAACCCTCCTTTTTTTCACCCCCTCTTCAAAGCCGTATTCCTACAAAGGGTCCAACCCCATTTTTTATCCCCCTTCTTCTGACGTCATCTTAGTCCAACTTACAGTTATCTGAATGCCAATTAATTAGATCAATTTAGGAATCTTAATTATTAATTTCAATTAATTTGACTAATCTAATTTTAAATTGAACTTACTTGTACGATTTCGTTGTAGATTTTGACAAAAACTTCAAATTACTCCAAGCCGAGGATCATAACCACTTTCATAGAGTTGGAAGGCAGGGGCACTAACCACTATACCGGACGGGGCTATAGACGATGGGACAAGTGGATCATAAAAAGCTTTCCTACGTCAATTTTGCGGGAATGGTTTTCGAAACGGTTTGCGCGGAAATGCTTTTGCGGATAGCCTATGGAAAGTGAAATGGCAACCTTCTTTGCTATCTGGGTAAGAAATGAATACAGCAGCAACTACTATTATCATATAAAGGACACTTAAAATATGGCAAGGACACTTTTCCATTAAAGTGATTTACAATTTAAATTGTAAAATTACACTGTATTAGAACACTGGATTAATTTAAGCTTAACTTTAGAATAAATTCAGAAAACTATACTAAGCTAAAACTATATAACTATACGAAAGTTTAGTGTGCACTTTATTTTAGCGTTAAAGTGAGTATAAGAATAAGATGTCATTAAATAATTAATTATAAATACGTTGTTTAATAATTAATAATAAATGTTAAGTCAAATCCAAAATGTATATTGCATCAAGATCTAATGCAACTTTTGACTAGTTCATCCATGCACAAAATAAATCGAACTGCTCTATATACAGCAAGTCCCAGTCGGTTTAACTATATTAACAAACTGTGGACGAAGCATAGTTTTCTCATGAAATTTGGAAAAAAATACACTAGAAAATACGAGTTATCTCGTGATCCGTCCGTAACAGATGGCGTAGGGGACGGAGGGCTCTAGGTTCGAAACCCGATTCCACTGAAGATCCGCCATGTATGTGGACCTGTTGCACGTTAAGAAATAGGTAGGGGTCAAACGTCCTCCTGATGGCGTGGTGCGGAAGTTTGGTGAGGGGGTGCAGCTCAGGTGTCGTCCTTGGTCACCTGACAGCGGTTCAGAATTACGAGGTCCGTACCAAAATAGCCCTCAAAACGAGACGTTAACCTCGTGGATACGATTTTATTTTACCTCCTAATAAGATGCCATCACCCTTTTGGGATATTTATTATTGTTTCAATCTATTTAAGATGGTAAAGGATACGCGAGACATTTACGCGTGTCCAGGTGATTTTTGTATTTAAAATTAATTGTTATTTTGACTTTATTACCAATTTAAATATGAAAAATTCTTTAATTCGATGCGCGTGTCAGACTCGTCATTGTAAGCGAAGGGGTTAAAACAGTTAAATAAAACAAACTAAAATAACAGTTGACGCTCAAAACAGAAGTAAGCTTGTGATCCGTCCGCGATGTTTAATGCGTTCTTACGCATTAAAGTTAAAAAATATAGGTTTTGTTTCGCATCAGGTTTCTGAGCTTGCATCTAATTTCTAGTTGATCAGTAATGTGTTTAAATTCTGTTTTATAGCTTAGGGCTAATTGGGTATAAACCTCGTCATTTTGAAGCATGAACAGATGACCAAGGACGACAACTGAGCCGCCATCTTTGTTTCGAAATTTCCGCACCACATCGCAACTGACTGCATTTGATGGCCATACTTAATCCTAAATCCCACCATAGTATGGTCCGAGAGATTCAAACCCTTTTGCTCTCCCATACACACATTCATCTGAGATGGGTCAAAGCCCTCGTCAGGTTTTTAGGCAACGAATGCGCAGACCATTTAGTCAAAGAAGCCATCACAAAAGGCGACCCTTTCTTTCTCCCTAAGCCACTTTCCTACCTGAAATCTGAGATAAGGTCAGCTGCATTAAGCATCTGGCAAGACAACTGGGATAACAGAGAAACTAACAGCAGCACACACGAAATAGTGCCTAGGGTCTCAAACAAGCCAGTACCCAGATAGCAATTTTAGTTTGCAGCAAGCTTGCCACAAATTTGTCATGACAAGAGTGCAAGTTTGCCACAAATTTGTCATGACAAGTGTGCAAGCTTGCAGTAAGCTTGCAGCAAGTTAACGAACGCTCCGAAGTCACCATGAAACGAACTTGCAGCAAGTTTGCCGTGTCAAACTCATTGCAAATTATAGCAAAAACAAAACACGAACACAACCCTGCACCTCTGTCTTGGTGCTGCCAGAGCAAGCTTGAGCCAGCTGAACCTGGAGAGAGAGGATAGATTTACCAAAACATCGATCGATGTGATTCGTTACGATTTTAAACTATTTTCTAGTTTTCAGTTAATTTTTGAGTTGAGATATTATGATTTGAAAGTCAAAGAGAGCGATTTTCATAATAACTACGTTTATGCAGTGAATAAATTTGAAATTAGAGTTCAAAAGTAACATTATTTAAAATGGACAAAATGTCTAGTTATTATTTTTCACGTCAAACACCGACTGTTTTTAGATTTAATTTTGTTTAGGAACTTGCCAAATTTCAAAAAAAATTAAAAATAAAAAAGGCGATATAGTTTTCTTTTAATGAGAGTGATATATTAGGTAAAAAGATTGGAAATGCTTCAAAAATTTTTTTGAGCAAAAAAAGTTATTTTTTTCACAAATTATCATTGATTTATTGAATTAATAAAAAAGAATTACGGTCTAGGAGATGCTATTAAAAATCGGATGTTTTTTAAAACAGAGACAAAGATAATTATCTCTTTATTGTGCTATCTTTGCAGGAAGCTTGTTTTGCAAAATTGCAGCAAGTTTGATTTGCAAAGAGGTGGCGCTACTTGTCACATCGAACTTGCTACAAGTTCGATTCAAGTTTGACGCGTCAAATTTTGCCATGACAAGTCAAAATCAAACTTGCTGCAAACTTACGTGCTATCTGGGTAGGATGGAACAGAGAAGAGATAATGTTCGTTACAGGACACGGGCCCTTCCCTTCATATCTTAATTGCTTCAATCTTCAAACACATGATAAGTGCTCGTGCGGAGGAAAAGGAGATCCAATTCACTACGCCACAAAATGTCGGTTTACCCTCTCCTGGCATTTCCAAACTCCTACAGTGTCACTTAAATTACAGTGGTTGAAAAATATTCTCACGAATAACTTATCAAGAATCCGACTTCGACTCCTAATGCGTTTCATATCTGATGAGAATATTCTCATTGTAGAGGATAATCAATGATCACGCATCCGTCTCTATATTTAGATAGTGAAGCTCGCTGCCTTCGTTTAAATGTTGGTGGTAGAATTTTAACTTATTTCTACCACCGACTATACTTATTTAAATGTCATCTTAAAAGTTTCAATGTATTTTTTTTGCAATCCATAAATACTAGACGTATTACAAAATTCTGCAAAAATGAAATTTCTCCAAAAATACGATTCTTATCCATATGTACTATTACAATACTAAATGAAAGAAAGAGGTTACCTTTTTTAAGTACATGGTCGCCCCCCTAAATGCATCGTTTTACAGAGAAAATAGAAAATTTGATGTAACTTAAAAACTATTTTTTTGAATATGCTGATATTTTTTCATGGACTTATTAAATAGCCTTCTGCATCAATTACTGTTAAAATTTGGGGTGTTGCCCCTCAAAAATTTTTAAACATCGAATTTAATAAAATATTTCCTGTGTTCAAAAATATTTTAAAATCAAAAGTATAGGGACAGAATGTGTATACTACTTCATACTATTACATCTAAAAAGTTCTAGGTCAATAACTACATTATCTCTCAAGATATGAACAAAAAATCAAAATTTTACTTTAACATTAGAGACTCAAAATTTTATTTGCTTATAATTTCGAAACAAATAAAGTTTGAATGATACAATTTGGTGTCCGAGCACAACTTTTGATGCAGTTTTGAAATCCATTAAAAAAAAAAAAATGGAAAGGCCATTGGAAGTTTCGAAGTTAGTGCAATTATAAATATGTAGACAACCCCTTATGAAATGTTTAGATATGGAATCGTTTAGTAGACGTTATTTCCTGAAATTTGGTACCTTTTGTTTAAATTTCCGCTGAAGGATGATAGAATAATGATGGATGGTTTATTTTTTTTCCTGCGACTGTACTTGCTGGTCGAAACTGATCAAATGCATGACTTCGGTTGCATGTCTCAGAAACGTACTGAGAAATAAAAGTCACGAATTGTAAAATTTCAGTAGCAAATCCTATCGGTATGCAGGGTTTCTACTTATATCCGTTACACCCCACTTAACTTCTAAACGTTGACAGCTTAGGCCATAAAGTTGGTGTCTAGGTGTGCGCTACTCGATGAGACAACTTACTACGCCATCTATCGGCAAATTTTGGAATTAGCGGTCCTATCTCGTAAACAGTGAAAGATACGGAAAAAAAGTCAATTAGAATGTTGTAGAGCACTCTCGATTTAGTACGAAAAGATACCTTGCGCACATTAATACTCAAAACAGAATGCAAAAAATGAACATTTGTTTGATTGTGATTTTCAACACTATGGCGTCGTGAAACGCGAGCGAAGCGAGAAAAGACCACCTTACGGACTAAATACTAGCCTGTGTTGTGGCGCAGGGGAAACGCACGTGATTTGCATTCATGAGGACCCCTCTGCCAACATTGTAGGAACTTCGACGACGCATTATTGATACTTGTGTCTCCGTAACACCTGTCATGTCTGTTGAACAATGTGCAGCGAGAAATCCAGTCCAGAGTGCAAATGTGTATAGTGACTAACGGAGAGCATTTTGAGCAATATAAATGAATGATCCAGAAGACAGGGACGTGTCTCAATTTCTTTTTTCCACTCTTTATGACATGACAATTTTCGAAATCGTGACCAAACACATGTTCATTTTTTGCATTCTGTTTTGAGTCTTAATATGCACAAGGTATCTTTTCGTACAAAATCGAGAGTGCTCTACAACTTTCTAATTGAATTTTTTCTCGTATCTTTCACCGTTTACGAGATAGGACCGCTCATTCCAAAATGTCCGATAGATGGTGTTGTAAGTTGTTTCATCGAGTTGCGCATAGCCTTTTTACTATATCTAGACACCAACTTTATGGCCTAAGTTGTCACCGTTTAGAAGTTAAGGGGGGGTGTAACAGATATAAGTGGGAACCCTGTACATCTATACTTATAAAAGGCAGTGTGTGTGTGTGTGTGCGATGTCCAGGCGAATTTATCGCACTTACAGCCTTGAAATTTGGCACACAGGTAGTCTTAATGGTGACTCAATGCACCTCGAAGCCGGAATTTTAAAATTTAATCTAGAAAATTTTTTATTTAATGTTTTGTGTTCTTTTGGTTCATTTTTTGGCACTAATTTCTAAATAGAATGGTTTTGAATAATTGTACGAAAAAATTAGACACACCATCGAAAAGAGCATACGATTTCCGCTTTAATGAAGCTAGTTTTGAATTTTTAACTTAACTTACTGAATTTTGAGAATTTTTTAAAAAATAGTCAGTTTTGGCATCGAAGTTTTATTTTCGTTTTTAAATTTGCTCCATCCAACGTTCTAATAACACTATTATTTTCAATTTTTTTCAGCTTATAACTGGAACGCTTCTGTCGGATTTAGAACAAGAACGCTTAAAATATCTTTTCCCTTTTTTTTCTTAATTAATATTTTCCTGGTCAGTTGAAAGATATTTTTTCCTCTAACGAGGCTTCCTCCCGCTTCACCTCTCCGGAACGTTACGGGCAGTTTCATTGGCTGACGGGGCAGGGTGACGTCATAACCTTCAATTGAATGACCCCGATTATTATTTTCGGATTCGATTTTATAATTTGCTTGCTGTATAATAATCATTTTCACGTTGCAATTTTTTAATATTGTTTCGGATTAACTTACTCTGCATTGCTTTCATACAGTTGAAATGCCATTATCACGAAGAAAAATAAGCTGGAAAATCAATAATGTGTATCTTTTGTTTTGTTTTCAGAACTTTGTCATGTCATTGTGGACGTTTTTTTTTTTAATTTTTTTGAAGTCCTGATTATACGGGCAACGCCGTGCGCGTACTGCTAGTGAATTATATTGGTTGGCTTCGTATTCTGTGAGTCTGGTAGTCAAAATTTTGCCCTTTCT
>BGPR01006114.1:73156-84180 GCA_013235015.1 Araneus ventricosus | reverse complement strand
ACCATACTAGCAGTAGATGGTTTAGATTATTTCAGATGTGCCAACCACCCTACTTACAACTGGATTCAAATTTAAAATTTTGCAATGTTATGTTTTCTCGATGACAATATACTGTTTAGATATTAAACATAATACGTTTCAGGAAATCGATTATTTTAATCAAATTTTGATTCAATAATATTTATAATTATGGGGTTTGATTTAAAGCCGATAACCTCAACCATCAGTTGACATTATCTAATTTCCTTTTGGATGGACGAGACGCATCTCTGCAAAAAAATGTTAAAAATACACAAAGTATGCATAAAGCTTTTATTTTTCCTTCCCAGATAAAATAAACGTTATCAGTATTTGAGATAAATAATTCCAAAAAAAGAAAGAGATACCCATTTGCTTTTAAAATTCCATTAAATCTCTTTGTAAACTTCTTCTGATCATCATAGCCTTAAGGTTACGTGTAGGGACAACGTACAGTAGAGCCCCGGGAATCTAAACCCAAGGAATCCGAACATCTATTTTAATTTTCTGAAAACTTTTTGCTGAAAAATGAAGGGAAAATAACAATTACGAATCAGAAACAAAGCTAATGTTTATTTCTAACTTCGAAATAAACATTAGCTTTGAAAGAAGAATTCGAATTGTTTTTTAAGAATGAATACAGCACCTTAAGTAGTAGAAAGAAACTCAGATATCTTCTTTTTACCCTCGTATTGTTTGCCACTGTATCGTGTGAATCTCCTCGTGCTCTTACCGTACGCCTTCACATAGCACCCGAGTCAATACTCTACTGCATTTGGTATATCAAGAGTATTTTACCGAATTTCCCGGAAACCGAATAAAGGTCAGCTACAGTTAGTTCGGATTCCGAGGATTCTACTGTAGTGTTAATGAATTGTTTTTTTTTAGGAAAGCGGATTGTTCATCAAAAGAGTTTTTAAAATCGAGAAGTGAGGACATGTATACAAACTGTCTGGTCTATAAGCTAATCCATAAATTAGAAAAGTTAATAATCCCAGATAATTAAAAAATTGCTCGTAATTCTCACTTTGTTCGCATGTAATAATATATTTTTAGTAATATTTTTTTAGTTCAAAAAGTTTTAAAAAAATTAACTTGTTATATTTTGTTCTGTTTTGATCAATGATATGATTTTTCTCAAAAAATATAAAAAATTATAATAAGAATGTTTAGTAAAAAATAAAGGCATAGAAATACCGAAAAATTAAAAGAAGGATGTTTAGTTCATTATACAACATGCGCGGCTGCTCTAACATGATGAACCAAACACCAGTTTCTACTAAACAAGTAATATAAAAAAATTAAGTCAATTCCTACTTAAGTTATTCGAGATATAATGAAAAATGTACTGCGCATGCGCAAATATATGGCTGAAATATGGGGGTGCTCCGATGATCCCATGGGCCATCCATATACCTAAGAACCAAGTCTGTGATGTGAATAGTTTTCGAGATATAATGAAAAACGTACTGCGCATGCGTCATGCAAAATATGAAATGACAGACAAACAGACAGACAGACACACAAGAAAGCGAATTCATATTGCATTGTCATCTAGTTCTGAGGTATGTTTAAAGTTTCAAGTCTCCAGCTCATCGGGAAGTTAGTTTAAAATCGATTGCAAAATTTGAGCAAGATATATATATATATATATATATATATATATATATATCAGGCTTTAAAAAGGTGAAAGGCAGTTCATTTTGATCATAGAAGAGACCATTTTTGCTTAAATCTTCTTTTATTGAGGCATCAGGCGTTATTTCTTCATAGGTAAAGTATCTAATTTTTATGTAGCTCCATGAGCAGTATTCAGAAGTTTACGTCTGAGCGGCGGATGGTTGTTGAAAGCTTACATGCTGGCGTGAAAAGGGCAGAAATGAATGCGCAGAACGCTTAAGTACCCAGGAAAAGGAATTTCCCCTTTAGAACCTCGTGACTTGAAAAGAAAGTTGTAGTGCGTTAATTATGATGAAAGTAGAAGTATTTAAAATGAGGTGTTGTTAAAATTATTTAGGAAAGTTAAAAAATTAAAATATCACATATATATATATATAGGGAGAGTGTGAACTAATAGTAGGAATTGAAAAAAACAACAATAATCGCAAGACATACCGTGAATAAGTAGCAGTTAATATGTACAGTCACGGAGAAAAAAGCATCCAATCCAGCATTATTCCGCCGCTAATCATTGCTTCTTAAAAGTAAAGATACCGTTTTACAGGAAATAACATATACTAAAAGATTCGTTCTCTTAAGGGGTCATATGCATATTTAAAATGACACTAACTTCAAAATTCTCAATGGGAACACCCTTTTTTGGTGCCATAAATAAATTTCTCATGAAAATATACCGCAAAATATTAATTTTGGTTAATATATCATTAATAGATTGGAAGATATTTGACGTTTGGTGTTCTCTACATAAAAGGGATCGTCTCCACATTTACTTACTAAAGTTCTCTGTTTGCCTTTAAATATCGGTAATAGCATTCTAAATGATTTCGCACTTTAAATGTTATTTTCAAAGTAATGATCTACATTTTACAATCGGTAAAACTTGATGCTTAAAAAAAATCGATTAATATTACACCACTTTAATTTATAAAGTTTTATTAATATATATAAATAGTTAAAATTTTTGTATATTTAAGCTTGAAAAATAAAGTGGTGTATTGATTATATTTAATAATGAAAACGTTTTCGAAATAGAAGACGCCTCCTCAAGTGCATCGTTTTACAGCGAAAATTGAAAATTTAATGTAATTTCAAAACTTCTCGTACGAATATGCTGAAATTTTGCATAGGCTTATCAAATGGCCGTCTGCTTCGATTAATGTTAAAATTTTTAAGTGTTGCTATTCAAAAATTTCTTAACAGCAATTTTCATAAAATATCTCATATACTCAAAAGTATTTTAAAATAAAAGTGTAAAATATGCAAAATAATTCATACTACTACATAAAAAAATTATAGATAAATGGTTACATTATTTCGCAAGATATCGATAAAAATTCAAAATTTTATTTTAACATTAGAAACTCAACATTTCATTTCCTTATAATTCCGAAACCAAAAATGCTGGGATGATGAAACTTGGTATTCCAGCATAAATTTCGTTTTAGAGTCGAAATAGTTTAAGAAAAATGTGTGTTTTCATTGGGAATTTGAAGTTAGTGCAATTATAAATATGTAGACGACCTCTTTTGAACTTTTTAAACATGGAATCTTTTAGTAGACATTATTTCCTGAAAATTGGTACTTTTTGTTTTAAGATAAAATGATTTAGCGGCGGAATAATGCTGGGTGGATACTTTTTTTCCCGCCACTGAACTTAATTTCACACTTTCAGAAAATGTGAGAAAACACTTGCACACATTTCCCCCGAAACGAATGCCACAGCAAATTCATAAGAACAGTTAATGTTCTTCCAGCCAATCAGCAAACGATTTTTCCGTTCTTTTGGAATTCGTTCGTTACTCGGAACTTCACGAAACTCAATTTGCATGTCAGATGAACAGATCATCTGTTATTCACAAGCTGAGATCGAAGCGAGGTGGACGGGTTAGTGTTGTTTTATCACCGTTTTTATGGTTATATAAGGCCTATAAATAGCTTTGGAGATTCAAGGTTTGTTTAAACCCGGTTGTGAAGTAATCTTTTCTAAGTTAAATTCCGGTGAGTTTTTTTTAGATAACTTCTAAAATTATTATCGCATAAAAATAAATTTTATACCATCTTAAAATTCCAAAAATTATCTTCGAAATTAAACATATTTAGTTGTAAAAATTTTTCGAAATTTTAACAAATTTTTAAAAATATTTTTAAATATAATCTACAGCAGTAGTATTTACTATTGAAATTCAAGAAAACGTATTTCATTTTTTTACTACATCTTTAAATCATTTGTTTTTCTGTTATTGAAAAGGAATCATTATATATGAAATAACTTTTTAATCAAAAATTTTACTTTATTCTTAAGCTTTGAAAGAGCGAAAGGTCTTTTTTTCCCTTTCTCTCTCTATATATGTGTTTGATTTTAAGCAAAAGGTAATTGTGTTTCGTGATTATATTTGTCATGTGATATTTATTAAGTATACATGAAGTATTTAAGAGATTTTCATAATTTCTAAAGCTTTATATATATTTTTTTAAACTGTGTATTTCATAAGAAAATATCAATTCTCCTTATTTTAAGAGTAAATATCTGTAGTTATTAATTTATGTTATTCGTTAATGCGATATAACTAGTTAAATATAAAATTTATAATTAGTTAATAAATGCAATTATTGTAATAACCATCAGAAACATGTGCGACTTAAATGGCTGACCATTCTTTATATTTTTATCGCCGAGAATTTAACCTTTTTAGAGGTTACAGCATATGGATGTAACAGTTTTCTTCCTGTATATGTTACTATGAAAGTTGTTTGAGATTACGAAATTAATACAATTAATTTTATGTGTGAACCAGCTGGTCGCCGAAGACGGCTATATCATATTAGTTCATAAATATTTTATAAATATTATAATTTCAGTTTAATTGAAATTTCAATCATAGCACTCCCATGCATAATGTTTCTGGGAGGGGTAAAATCTGCGAATTGCAGTTTTGAAAAAAAAAAGGCGGGGAAGGGCCCTATTTTGGTATTTGCTCCGGGCCCGTTTTATGTAGGTACGCCACTGCTTTCTTTTCATTTGTCATCCTGCTTTTCTTAAAGTTGGCCTTATCTTTTATTTTATCTATAAATACAAATTTTGGCTGAGGTAAATGACAAGACGTTCAGATAGAATTTGTATATAAAATATTGCTAGTCATTATTCTCATATTTACGTCGAAAAATTCTCTAGTCGCTGTTGGTGTATTCTTCTGACAAGTGCGTAATTTTTCTCAACGTTGTATTAATTTTTTATGTTAAGGTTTATTTAAAAAATTCTTTTAATCATTTTTAGGATTGAGTTAATAAATAACAGGCGTTCTAAAATATTAATAGAAATGCGTTTAGTTAAAATAAAAATTATTAAAACAAATAAAAATTGTATAATATCATAAATATAATTTTAAAAATTTCGTGTTGCACATAAAAGCGTATTTAATATACATCGTATAGGCAAAAAAAATTGAAATAAATAGAGTTAAAAATGAATTTTATTTTATTACAATTATTTTAAACATAGGTCCCCTGGAGAATGTCGTAACTTTACTCCACCGTTTAATTTTACATTGCTATATTTCAGCGTAACGCAATGAATTTTTCGTGAACTTGAAAACCTTTTTCATTTTAACAACGTGACTTATGGCTTAACAATATCTTAATTCATTGCCCAATTCGTTAATTATTAATAATTTTTGTTAAATTTTTTGGCTGCTCGTGCAAGAAAATTCGATTAGCACTCTTCGTAATTGTATATTGTCTTTAAACGGTAAAATGTTTATCGTTAAATTAAATCAGATAGACGTAAGATAAGTGCAAGCCGTCTGCCAAGAAATCTACTATTACTACTAGTATTAAAAAGACATTTAAATATGTGAATAAAATATTGTCACAAAATACATATTCTATGTGATGTTTATTTCGCTTCGTGATAGTTGCTTTCATTTATTTATAAATTTTTGTTTTTAGTGACGTTAATTTATAGTTTTTCCTTTGCAGGATGAAGGTCCTTGTAGTACTCGCGATGGTACTAGTTGCCGTGTCAGCTAGATCACAACCTTTTAAACACATCCATCCCCTATCACAGAAAATGATAGAATATATAAATTTCATGAACACCACATGGAAGGTGAGCGACGGATTTCAAAATATTTGTTTAATTTTTATGCTAAAAGATGTTAAAAAAAGTTAGAACGCTATTTAATTAACTTTTTTGGAGTCTAATTAAAATATTCGATAGCAATTTACGATGTAATAAGCTATAATATTTTTTTCTCGCATAAAATGCCTATGATGTTTTATTAAATTTTTATTGTCGGAAGAAAACATATTACGAAAGTATTTTTAAATATATTTTAGGGATTGAAAGATTTAACTTGCTGTATACATTTTTACTTTCTCGTATACGAAGTATACAAAGATTGTAATCGTCAAAAAATTCGAACTCAAGATTTTGACGAATCTCCACGTTTTAGACCTCCCTGAGTCCGAAAAACACAATTTTGGAATTATGTCTGTCTGTGTGTCCGTGTGTCTGTGGACACGATAACTCGAAAACTATTAGAGATAAAGGTATGAAATTTGGTATGTAAACTTGACACATAATTTGTAGATTTCTTTCAAATTTTGGACAAAATCCGTCCACGGGAAGTCTGTCTGTCTGTCCGCGGGCATGCGAACACTATAACTCAAAAACTTGAATAGCTAGATGGATAAAATTTTGTACACAGTTTTATCATCATAAATGTAAGCCCGTATAAAATTTTGGGCCAAATCCGTCAAAGGATTGACTGCCTGTCGGTCTGTATAATTTACTTTTGAAGAGAATCCGCTATCTCCACGCGCATGCGTACTGGAAGCAATATTCTGTGCACGCGAAAGGAACAGAACGGAATTTCATTACGGAGTAGCGAATTACGTCAGTTCGTCCTTGAGCCGGTAAGAGTGGAAGTGTGTGATATGCATTCTATTCGGTACGCATCTCTTTGAATTTGATTCTTTACCTAGATATTTTTCAATTACTATAATGAAAAACCTTCTGGTAGTCATTGGACTCTGGGTAACAGTAGGTTCGAATTTTTTTAGCCACGCGGGGGAAGGGGAAACGGCACCTTTTTGGGGAAGTATACGAGAAAGTTTAGGGGAGAACACTCCCGCTGGTTAAGGACAGCAGCTGTACAAAATAGCCGTATTCTGGATATTCTGATTACCTCATTGTACAATATGTCTGTATATTGCTGCCCATTCAGCTTTATCAATTCCGAAATGATTTCTTTTTAATTCGGAGATTGAAATTAAAATTTCTCCCAATTTTTTCTTATCAAGATTAATTTTGATTTTCCGTCCGTTTCTCAGTTGATTCTGATTTCTGTCCGTTTCCTAATTAATTCTGATTCTATACCTCTCTTAATTTTTTATTCTATGATTTCTATACCTCTTTATTAATTCATTCTGATTTTCTATACTTCTCTAATTAATTCTTGATTTCTATACCTCTCTTAATTCATTTGATTTTATACCGTTTCCTAATTAATTCTCATTTCTGTTCGTTTCAGGCTGGAAGAAACTTCCACGAGGGATGACTCTGGAGTACATCAGAGGCCTACTCAGTGTCCTCAAAGACAATCCAAGTACAAGTTGCCATCCATCAGACATGCCGTTCCTGAGGATCTTCCGGAATGTTTCGATGCTCGGAGGAATAAGCCACACTGTCCTACAATCGGCGAGATCAGAGACCAGGGTTCCTGTATAGCCTCATGGGTAAGTACTTATTTCTTGACGTGCAGGATTTTTACTGAACTTTTACTGCAGCTAATGCTTAGCGATAGTTTATAGTGGTAAATACGTACATTTAGTGTTCCATAGTCAATGACAGCTTAAGATGATATTGTGTAGAAACATCCAACTGCGTAACCGATGAGTGTTTCTACCTGTTCTTAATGCTGCAGAAAGAGCTTAGTAAAATAAAACAACTTTCGTTTCAAATATAGAACCTTATGCTATAAAATATCGCGAAAGCGAATACCTGTTCAAAAATGTCGATTTATTTAGAATATTACTTTTTGTAGATAATCGCGCGGGAGTAGTGTGTTTGTGTTTATGAAAGTATTTTGTCAGTTATTGTGATTTTTAAGAGAAACGACTACAAAAAGAAATATCCTTTCAGGTATCATACCTGTTGAATTCGGAACTTCATTACCGAACGTATTGTTTAGCAATGGATTCGGGAACCCTCCGCGCTTTTGCGCATGCGCCGGGCACAGTTATTTTCATCAAAATAGGGGGAAAGTGAACAATGAAAGGGTGGTGTTTACATTTTATTGAGCATGATCTAACAAATAACTCCGGAAATGCGCTCATATGACTCATTGCCTGACACCCCATTCCGGTGTAAAATCGTCCAAAAGTGGTGGTCTCGGAATCCGTTGCTGAACAGTACGACTGTTTTCTTGCGAAGTAAGCAATGACCTCGAGGCTTACCGTTTCTTTGAATTCGTCGAATGGGTTTCGTTTTGTAATATAAAATTTGTTTGATATTGAACTTTCGTGAGGAACGCTTTCGAAAAAAAATTGTTACATTTCAATTACCAATATAATTGCAGATAATTTATATTATTACCATCCGCAACATGAACTATGCATATTCATCTTATTTCATTTGTTTCAAGTCGTTACTTGTTTTTCTGCTTTACTTACAGAGGCTTTATACGACTCATAGAACTATATTTTCAGTTAGTCTTTTCATAGAATGCCTTCGTTTTAATAATTTTTACAGGAAAAGCATTCTGATAGAGGTGTTGTTCTTAAAGATTTATTGTTAAATGCAATCCATTCAATGACAAACAAAATTAATAAGGAAGATATTCAATAAATAAAATAAAAGCTTTTATTTTACTTTGTGAGGAAGATCTGACGAGTAAGAAAAATAACGCCAATTTCTAGTTAATCATGTTTCATAGAAAAGAACATCACATGAAATTTAAAAATTAACGAAGAGAGAAGAAGAAAGGGTAAACCTGGAGTTTCGGGTGCGTACTATTTTCTCGCCAATTTTCTTTGGCGGAATTTTATTTGCCGTCGCCAAACACTGTTTAGGATTCGCAGTGAGTTTTTTATAGGTCTCCTGCGCATTCGATGCCTATGTCATCTCAAAACGAGAGATTGAGCACGCAATGTCTTCGGCATTGCAAGTGTTCACCGAGCACATTTTTCAACTTAAAAAAACATCAGCGGCTTCGCTGTCAGCAAAGCAGGCCCCTCGTATCTTCGCTTTTTCATTGAGAACGTCTGACGACGATAAAACGTAGCAAGAGAACCATTGTTTCCAGTAAAAACATCCCTTGTTCGATATTTGGGATCCATAATCAGCAACACAGAGAAAAAGAATCAGCAAATTAAATGAACGAATATCTCCAGAAGAGAAGCGAACGGTTATTGAAAAAAACATTTGGTAAATCATCAAAAATTCCAAACGAAGTATTATTGAAATTCGTATGCCGACCAATCAAATCGAAGAGAGCAGACAGTGGACCAATGGATATCGCGAAATTAAGGGCATAAACAAATCTCTGTCGGCGCATGCGCAAACGGCACCGAAAAAATTTTCAACTCGCATCCAAAACAAATATTTTGGCACTCTCTCTCTCTTGGCGGCAAACGATTGGCGAGCTTAAGCGAAATGAAGTGAGTACGCACCCTAATCTCCAGGTTAGCCGAAGAAAGCATTAAGTGCTTATTATCGTGAACATGCTAATCTCATATATAAAACATATTCTTTGTTTCATGTTTTATGTGTCAGTTGCATATACACAGATACTGTTTTTCATATTAAAGTTGCGTTTGTATATAAAAATTTCATTGTTACAGGCCTTTGGAGCTGTTGAGGCTATGTCCGACAGACACTGCATTCACAGCAATGGAAAGGTGAATGTTGAAATCTCTGCTGAAGATCTGTTGACCTGCTGCGACAGTTGCGGAGATGGGTACGTGGTCTTTTTCCTTTAAAAAAAATTGAAAGTGATTTCCTCTCGACTTTTTCGCCAACTTTATCATAAGATATCACTTGTAACATGATGTCAGAAATAGTTTCAACTAAGAGTTAAGCAGTGAAACTTTCTATATTGACATTCCATAAAATTCCTCTAAAATTGTTCGGATTTATCTTTTCCATTGTCGGTTTATGTCACCGTTGCCTTTTCACCTTGTAATTTTGATGTCGTCTGGAATAACTTCCGAAATTATTACTGGCAGAAAATGAATTTTACGCCCGCTTAAATTCATAAAATTTTTGATTTAACGATTCCAATTGGATTACCATAGTAATTTTCTCTCTAAGTTAAAGACATTTGTTTTCAATCGTACTTAAGTAAAATGTATTTTATATTTATTGTAGATGTGGCAAGACTCAAACAAATAAACTCAATAATTTGAAATTTATAGTATAAATTCAGATTTAACGTGAATGATAATTAGCAATTTTAAAAAAAATGTATTTGTTAATAGCGCTACTCAGTGGCGAATCCAGGAGTTGCGTCTGGGAGGGGGAGCTGAGGTCATAAAAATTTTGTATCGTCGTGATGAATCTCAAACCTCATGACTTATGTAAACCAAAACATTTTAACTGTACAGACTTTATTCACATGACAATAAGAATAATAAAAAACACTACAATACTTTCGAATTTAATAAAAATGCAATGACGTAAGTAGCCAAAAAATGTCTTCGACCACGTCAACGCTACAACTGGAATGACTAGAAAAGTAGGAAAATTTTCGTGCCTGTGAAGCCAGGAAGCAATGTTGTCACGTTTTTATTATTTTTTTTAAAAAAGGGAAATAATACAAACTGTTGTAGTGATTTTAAATAAAATCAAGATTTCTGACTTAGGTATGGGAGGCTTCAGCCCGATAGCCCCCTCCCTGGATTCGCCACTGGTGCTAATAGTTTCATAACAGAGTAAAGAAAATGTGCGCATATATGTGAAAAGTACTCGTTCTCGTTGACAAATAGGATCCAAAATTTTTCAAAATCAACATTTTTTACTTTCTCGTATACAAAGAAAAAGTATTGTAATCGTCAAAAAATTCGACATCGAGATTTTGACGAATCTCCACTCTTTAGATCTTTCCTAGTCCGATAAACACAATTTTAAGAATATACTACACTAGCCGTTGTACCCGCGGCTCTGCACGCGTTTATCTGTTCTATACATACATAGACCCACTGAATACGTAAATGCCATCTGCGATATGGAAATAAAATTCAAATTACCTCATAATATTTCAACGTTGGCAGTATTTCGTTTTTTAGGAATAAGGAGATTTTGAAATCAGCCGTTTAAAATTAGATGT
>BGPR01006114.1:49214-73146 GCA_013235015.1 Araneus ventricosus | reverse complement strand
TGACTCCAAAATGCAATGACTTAGATAAATAAAAATTGGTATGAGGTCTTTTAACCCTAATATTTTAGATCTGTGCCCGATTTTCTTTCAATCGATTGAAAACGAGGCTTTCAAATTGCATATTGCGGTTGTATTTTGGCGCGCACTACGATGGATGAAATTTGGTATGTGGTCTTCTAACCTTTGTTTTAGATCTATATAAAATTTTGGTTTCAATCGCTTAGTAAAAGGCATACAAATTGCATATTGGATGGTGGGTTGATAATTAAAAACGTTAATGCTAGATTGGTACACTATTGACAAAATTAGATTATTATATACCAATTCTTAAACCAATACTGGGTGCTGAAATATAAAACACAATAATATGCAATTCTAGCTACACTCATATAAATCACCTACCTTTGTAGACCTGAAAAACTTGGCCGCTAAATTAAATTGCTGAAAACACAGTTAGTACATTGCAAATTGTGAGTTCAAATTAGAGAAATTGAAACAAAATCTTGTTAATTTTAATTATTTTTTATTAATAAATGATTAAATTAAGTATTACTGCCATATTATGAATTAATAGTAATTTGGATGCACATAACAATCAATATAAAGACACAAATGATAAATGTAGCTACACATAAAAAAACAAGCGCTGCAGGCTCGATAAGATAAAAAAGTACTAAAAACACAAGTACTTAAATCCAAGAAACATTTTTTACTTCTATAAAAAATTTTATATATGTTGACAATGCCAAGGCACACTTTCTTCGTGAAAACTTATTAAAGACATATGATGAACAATTCCGTATTCACACTTGCATAGCATCAACTCAAAATATATACTTTCTTTCAAAAATTATTTTTGGCATACTTTAACGATGAATCCAAACATTGAAGCACGCTTTTTTCATTCACATTCGACCAACTTTTTTACTATTTACAGGTGATTCAGCTGTGTAGTTGAAGCCCACAATTTCCTTCACTTTCATATTCATCACGACAAAGAAAACTGCGAGGAACAGGCCGTTCAATTATTATTGTATTGCTGTGCATGGTAGTTTGAATAGATCTATCCAATAACTGAGATCGGATAAATTCAGCTTGCTTTAAAGTTCATTCAATCTACAGATTGTTGAAAAGGACCATATCCACAGCCCAATCGTTGAGTAATTATTACGAAGAGCTCAAATGGAATTCGACAGCCATTATTCCAAATGCGAACACAAATCGCTGCAGTTCAATCTCGTTCCAATTAACAGGCTCGATATTCAATGATATTCTTTTTACTTGCAGAAGGACATGGAAAGAATTCTTGATGGTCACCTTTTTGCCATTTTTATGGGAACCAACAGTATAAAAAGGCAGGGGCAAGAACCCTGAAAGCCCAACGTCCTCCAGGAGCCCGCAGGTGGAAAAAAAATACACCACCTTACTGTACCATTACTCAATTCAAAATTACACAAAGGAAAACGCTTCCAGTGAGAGACGCCAAAACCTAATAACGCCAAAATTCATACGCAGAAACAAGATGGCGAGGAAATAGTCCCGTTGAAAAATTTGATTTATAAATTAATAAAGTTGAAACAATAATGGAAAAGACATCAAAAGTTAAGACAATTAATATTTAAGTCTAATACAAAGTAAATAATTAAGAAAAATTTAGATATTTAATGAAACTACTAAAAATTACTGTTTAAATTTCAAAAGTTGTCAGAAATGCCACACGAGATGTAAGAAACTTTGGTGGCGAAGAATTAAATATTTAAAAATACTGATAAAACCGAAAAATGTAGATGCAATTTTTGCAATCTAACATTGCATATTCGGTTTTCTTCATCATACTATGACGCAAGAAAACACACAATATTGTGTATTGGCCCGCTTGGCGTATTTCACGCCCGCTTGTATTGTTGCCATTCCGTCTTGCCGCTGTTCTAGAGGCCAATATTAATTTTAGTTCTCTTGGCGTTCCGGGCTTTGCCAAAGTCCTCAATTTGTATGCGGGGGGATGAAACTTTTTCTAGGGAGTATATGTAGGGTTGCCATACGTCCCGTATATACGGGACTGTCACCGTATTTCACTACTCAGTCCCGTATAACTATTTGTCCCGTTTTCTCCCTAAACTCTGTGAAGCAACTATGAAATTAAGTATGGAAGAGAAATGGCTGAAGTGTTTTGCAGATTCAAATTATATTGATCAGAAGTCATGTCTAATAAAGCTATGCGGATACGCATTTGTCATTCCACAATACAAACCTGGAGAGAATAGTTTCCCTAATGTGAACTCAATGGTCAGATGAAAGAAACAAGTTGCCAGCGGAGACAACTGAAGCAATATGATTTGTCATTGCACTTTTAAAATGTCTTGAGCCCAATTTTATAATATGTGAAAGAAGAAAATTGTATAATTAAGAAAGTAAAATCAACTTCAAGATATGACTGGGCTAAGAAGGAATGTATCTGAGAAGCGTTGTATCTTTTTTTTTTATTATTCTAAGTGTTCATTTTATTAGATTGCTTAAACTTTATTGGATTCTTATCAGGGTAAAATAAACCATTACCTACCCACTTTTCAAGTTTTATTTATTTATTACTTAAACGGTCCGTATCAAAGCTGGGAAATTATGGCAACCCAAAATATATGGAAAAGAATAGAGGAGATATTTCCCTCTGGTTTCAGTTGAAATCTCCATTCCTTCCTCCGCCATCTTAACTAAATCGCCAGCAATAGTATTTATTTTATTTATTTCTTGTTTTAGATGCAACGGTGGCCGCCCTGGATCTGCCTGGGAATACTGGGTCAACGAAGGTTTGGTCACCGGAGGTCAGTACAACTCCCACGTGGGATGCCAACCCTACATCATCCCCGCTTGCGAACACGCTTCTACACCAGGAAAACTCCCACGGTGCACGGACGTTGTTGAAACCCCACAATGCGTCCACATATGCGAGGAGGGATACAACGTCAGCTACCGTGCAGACAAACATTTTGGTAAGTGAAAAGTTCATCTTAAAGTGTTTATATAAATACATGCTATCTGCCAGGTGTATTTATTTAGACTTAAGTAAACGTGCACTGATAACTGCGTTTATCGTAATTTTGAAGGACAATATGTTAATCGAAGCAGTGTTTCGCAAACGTGATCGTGTAAACTCAGTGGCGAATCCAGGATTTTGGTCTGGGAGAGGCTGAGGTCAGTGACGAATCCAGGATTTGTGTCTGGGCGGAGCTGAAGTTATGAAAATTTTGCATCGTCATGACGAATCTCAAAACTCATGGCTTATTTAAACCAAAATACTTTAACTTCACAGACTTTACTCACCTGACAATAAGAATAATAAAAAACACTATAATACTTTCGATAATTTAATAAAAAATGCAATGAAGTAACTAGCCAAAAAATGTCTTTGACTGCGTCAACGCTACAAGTACAAGTGGAATGACTAGAAAAGTAGGAAAATTTTCGAGTTCGTCAAGCCAGAAAGCAATGTTGTCCCGTTTTTTTGTTTTTCTAAGAAAGGGAAATTAAGAAAAAACAGTTTTCCGCCCGGTAACCCCCCCCCCCCTGGATTCGCCACTGGCTGAGGTCATAAAAAATTTTTCTCGTCGTGACCTCATGGCTTCTGAAGCTCAAAACACTTTAACTTTACTCACCTGGCTATAACAATCACAAAGGACACGGTAATACTTTCGATAATTTAGGTAGATTGAGCAGAGCGCAACGAGCTACAGGGGTTCCTCCCCTGATAGCACCGCGGCGATATGCAATGGCTAATCTTTTAAACGTAATGTAAGTTGATATTTCTCTAAGTATAACATAGCTCTAACTGAGTAACTAATAATGTCTAAACCCTAAACCTCTGTTTTGTCTAACCAGATGTAAATAGTCATGTGTAAATATCGATCTCTCACATTATGTTTTCTTAAATAAATAATTTAGTTTCAACTACGGTTTCTCCTCCTTTATCTTTGGTGCATTCCCCCCTAGAGTGTTCCCTTGATGAAGTATTTTTACCTGTAGGCGTGTTTGGGATTTAACCACCCACCCTTTCCTATAGAATTGTTTGCTACATCCGGGAGTTGATTTCCTGCAACTTAATTCCTTATAGAATTGTTGGCTTCGGCCGAGATATGAAGATAGTTTCCACATATTTTTGGATCCTCACCCGGGATCTATAAAGATTAAATACAATCTCCACATATATATATATATGGAGATTGCATTTAATCTTTATAGATCCCGGGCGAGGATCCAAATTGTAGAGAATACAGATCTTAAAAGTATCATGTTAAAAGGTCCAAAATTCAGACCGATTTTTCGTGTTTCTCTTCCTTCCATACCGCATAAATTACTGAATAATATTGATGATTTCTGTTTAAAAACTTCTAATGCTTTTTCTATCCCCATTGAATTTTTCATTGAGTGGAAATGGAATCTTTATTACCTTTTGAAAAAGTCTTTCTCCTTCCATTATAATAATTCCGAATGTTTTGATTCTTTTAGCTTTTCTAATATTAAAATTGCTATTGAAGACTTTAAAAGTAAATTCATCATCACTCCTATCGACAAATCTTCCAATAACTATGCTTTTGTTTGCAAACAGCATTACTATAATCTTCTGGATAAGGAACTTCAAAATTCAGCAACATACAAAAAGTCCAACTTTAATATGAGTACAATATCCAAAAAAATTCTTGCTTTCTATAAATTCTTCAAAATTAAGAAATTTAATTTTTGCTTTCCTTATATTACTATTAATCCAAAATTTCATAAAAATCCTATTTCTTGTCGTTTTATCACTTGTGGAACTTCTTCATACATGAAGCAACCTGGTTACATTTTCTTCAATCTGTTAAAAAAATTACTGAATGTCATTTGTTCAGAAGGTTTCACTCGGATTATTAACAATAATAAACCGGTTATCGATTTCATTCACAATAATAAGAACAGTATTTCTTCTATTGAGACTTTTGACTTCAAAGATCTTTTTACAAGCATTCCTTTAGCCACTCTTCGAGAGGTGCTTAACTCATACTTTTTTGATTACAAAAATATTCTCAATATTTCTTTTGAGTATTGGGATAAATTATGTAATTTTTGCATATTTAATAATTTTATTTACAATGGGGAAAGTATTTTTCTCCAATCGCATGGCATTCCTCAAGGATCTTCATTTTCTTCTATTACAGCTAACCTCTTCCTTCATTATTTTGAGAAGAATTATTTACTTCTTCATCCTCAGGCTTTCAGATTCGTAGATGATCTTATTGTTTCTAATCATGGATCATTTAATATTACGTGGCAAAATATTTATAATTCAGCCTTGCTTCTTAAACAAACAAACTGTAATCAGTTTGAAGCGGATTTTTTAGATCTGGATATTACACTTGTCGATAATAACTTTTGTATCGATATTTTTGACAAAAGAATGGATTTTAATTTTTCTGTCAACCGACTTTCATATTGATCTTCTAATATTTCTATTAAGATTTATAGAAACATTATTCTCTCTCAATTTTCTCGCATTAGATCTATTTGTTCGAACGAAATTTCAAAATCTAGACAATTAAAGCTTTTGTATGATCAACTTTTAAATAATGGTATTCCCGAAAACTTTGTGCGACGATATCTCAAGCAGTGATTACAGAGCTACTGACAAAGCCTCTTTCTCCTTATCTTTCTTTTTCCTCTGTGTCAGCAGCAATAACTGGTTTGGCGTTCATTCTCCTCGTGGTCGCGGTAGCTTTTTCCTGGCCATGGTAAACATATTTCGCTTTTATTTTATTATTTTTTATGTTACGGCTGTTTTTTTATTTTATTCTAGGTCTTTTGTATTCGGATTTTTGTATTTGTATTTGTATTCGGATTTTTTGTATTTGATTCTTTTTAAATCTTCTTAAATGTATTTATTTTTTATTCAAGAATTCTTCCATTTTTATTTGTCTTGTGCTTTTAGAGGGGATGGCGGCAATTTTTAACGGATTTCGTTTGTCGTTGGCAGAAAAAGCACAAATTAATATCATGAGCGAGCTTCTCTTCCTGACGAGCGGCTCGCTATGATATTTTTCAATTTTATTTTGGTTTTTGTCTATTTTTGCCATTTTGTCTTGACTGTTTTTGAGTTTTTGTCTTGTGTTTCTAAGTTTGTTTTGATATATATATATATATATATAATTCATTGTCATATTCAATTATATATATATATATCTCAAAACAAACAAAAGACAAATTCAAAAACATACAAGACACAATGGCAAAAAATAGATAAAATCATAATAAATTGAAAAATATCATGGCGAGCCGCTCGTCAGGAAGAGAAGCTCGCCTATGATATTAGTAAGTGCTTTTTTCTGCTAACGACATAAGAAACCCGTTAAAATATGTCGCCATCCCTTCAAAAAGCACAAGATAATTAAAAATGGAAAAATTCTGGAATAAAAGACAAATACAATGAAGATGATTTTAAAAATTCGAAAGCAAAAAATCCGAATACAAAATATAGCTACAACATGTCACTATGATTGTTTTTTCTTGACTAATAGAGTGTAATTCAGTGTCTGTGCGCTAGAAAGGAGAGCTAATAGAGCCAGAATCAAGGGTTTCCGGTTTTACCCATTTCCCCTACATAAAACTGACATATCCAAGTTTATATCATTGCTATCAAAGAATACAAAAAAAAAATACTTGCATGTCCTTAGAACAGAGTGCGCAAAATGAGTCGCATTATAAACTATTTAAAATTTGAGGTATTAATTTATGTTTCTATTTTCTGTTTAGGCAACACATCTTATTCTATTGATAAACAAGAAGACCAAATCAAGACTGAAATCTACAAAAACGGCCCTGTTCAAGGCACTTTCACAGTCTGCACAGACTTTATAACGTACAGATCTGGTGAGTATACGTTTCATCTCTCTCTTTTTTAAAGTGAGACATTCACCAGTATTTCACTCCATTTTTTTTTTGGAACACATTTCGCCAAAACGTTTCCTCAATGTGAAATCCCGATGAAAATTGGTGTAGACAGACTGCGCGGCTGGAATTCCAACGAGATTGGTTTTCCATTCAGCCCGTCTGCCAATAGAAATGAAATACGATTCTTCGAGGCGAGCTATAAATCACCCGTGTGTGTTGTGTGGTTGGATTTCCAACAAGGTTGGTTTCCCATTCAACCCGTTTGACAATAGAAATGAAATACGATTCTTCGAGGCGGACGATAAATCACCCGTGTGTGTAGGAGCGTTAGATAGGGGAAATGTGCGTGGGAGTCAGACTGGTGAAATCAGAGAGGGGAGGGCCGTGGCCCACGAGAAAAGAAGGCCTGCTTGCTTGTGAAATTACTCATATACATGCCAACATTGGAAAGGTGGCCGTTCCGTAGGAGAAAGTCTACAAGGGTGGCAGGCGCGCGTGCGTACACACACGGAAACAGACTTGTGTCAAAATTTTTGATTTATGTTATCATTTATATATTTATCATATTTTAATTAATCATAAATTTCTATTTTTTAAGAAAAACATTGTATCTAAACAAATAATAAAAGAAGTATATGCATATAACTCATATTAAAAGAATTAGAAATAATTGTATAACATTTTTTAAAAACATGAAATATAGAAAAGAAATCTGAAAAATTACTACATTATTATTCAAGAAACCTGCACCGTTCAAAAGCATGCATTACACAAAATACAGATTAATACTTAATATTAATAAAATGTTGAATAAATACCTTCTGAAATCTAATTACCTTTCCCAAGATTATAGTAAACAGTAGAACTACGAGGGTAAGTTATTAAGTAAGTCATAAAAGATAAGAAAAAAATAATTTACCATGATAATCACTAGGGAAAAATTTTATTTTTCAACATAATCTCCACCAATGTTTATGCACTTCTCTCATCTTTTTATCAGCGCCCCAATTCCAGCTGCATAAAATTCTTTGGGTTGCTGTCTCATCCACAGTAGGACTTCGTGTTGAACGTCGTCATCATCTGCAAAGTGTTTGCTTCCAAGATGTTGTTTTAGTGGACCAAACAGATAAAAAGTCTGGTTGGTCAGTGCTACAGCATCCACCTTACAGCCCAGGCTTAGCCTCAAGCGGTTTTCATTTGTTTGGTCCACTAAAACAACATTTTGGAGGCAAACATTTTGAAGATTATGATGACGTTCAACACGAAGTCCTACTGTGGATGAGACAGCAACCCAAAGAATGTTATGCAGCTGGAATTGGATCGCTGATAAAACGATGGGATAAGTGCATAAATATTGGTGGAGATTATGTTGAAAAATAAAATTGTTTCCAAGTGATTATCACGGTAAATTATTTTTTTCTTATCTTTTGTGACTTACATAATCACTTACCCTCGTAACAAATTTTCTACGAATGATTTCTAACACCATCAAGATTTAATTATCTAAGAATAAAAAAATTTTAAAAGTTAATGCCCTAAGATTAAAAAATTTAAGCATAATAGTGGGAGAAAAAAAGTAAATGTTATCCCAAGCATATATAAAAATTGTACTTGATTAATAAAACGATTGCGCGCAAGGGGAAAAAAACTAATTTCCTTGGAAATTTTAATCTTGTCTGTATTTCCGCAGTTTGCGGAAATTTTCGATAAGATCCGTAGTAACTATGGAGAATCCGTAGCACTTGGCATGTATGCTCATACCAAGTAGGCGGAGAGAAAATCGCAAGTTGATGTCTGAAAGTTGCCGATGTCTAACATATGGCTTTCTTGACAACTTTCGTTGAGTACAAATCCTCAGAAATATTGAACGGCCGCATAACAATATTGAAATTTCAATATTATTGCAATGAAGTTCGATAAATTATGAAAAGAAGGATAACCGATATATGGTTTTGGATATAATCATGGGTCGATCCAGGCGAAAATTGGGGCCGTTTTTCGGCCCCTCCACAAAATTCCACTTCATAAAAACGGCCCCTTCACAAAATTCAAATTCATAAAAACGGCCCCTTCACAAAACTCAAATTCACGTAAAATACAGAAATATGACTCCTAAAATTGAAGGTTTTGCATGATAAAAAAATGTTCACAAAAATAATATTTTTTCACAAAAATATTTTTATTTTTCACAAAAATAATTTTTTTTCACAAAAATAATTTTTTTTCACAAAAATAATTTTTTTTCACAAAAATATTTTTATTTTTCGCAATAATAATTTTTTTTTCACAAAATTATTTTTATTTTTCACTAAAATAATTTTGTTTCACAAAAATGGGCCCCCCAAAAAAACCTGGATCGACCCCTGAAAATATTATCCTGGTATAATGCTCTTCATAACAAAAACGCAACATGCTTCGTTTATCTTTGTATATATGAGATATTAGATCGTTTATTAAAAACTTCTGCTTGTGAAAATATCGTTTGCTTCGAAATGTTAAACTCTTATTGCAATATTATTTCATCGAAATTTCTCCTGCAGGTGTTTACCGTCACGTGACTGGTGAGGAAATGGGTGATCACTCTATCCGTATCCTTGGATGGGGAACTGAAAATGGAACTCCTTACTGGTTGGTGGCTAACTCATGGAATCCCGACTGGGGTGATAAAGGTATGATGAAACCATTTTTCTAGAATAAAAAACCATTTTTATTTATTTTTTTTTAAATTTGAAAATGCAACAAAAAATAAAAATGTAAACGTTGTTAGCTCTATTTGTCCTCATACTATTTTTTTAATTGACTTTTAGTATTTCGTTCTCTCGTTTTAGTAATTTAATATATTTTTCCTGCTTTGAGAAAACGAATATCTAAATAGCAAAGAGTAAAAGAATAAGAGAGCGTATAAATTTTAAATTGACACTATAACAGTTTTTTTTATTGGAAAATTGCTAACATTTTAGGAAATTCCCTAGCTTAAACATGACTGCATGTTGCACAGTGCAATTGAAAATGCCTTATCTAAAATTTCGAAGAATTTAAATCTGAAAAATTGAATCAAAATGTCAAAACTTGATACGATCATATGGTTATATAAATATGGAGAAATTTTGAGTTAGCTGAAAGCTTGTAAAATTAAACTCATTTTATTTTTTATGCCTTTAATGTCCACACAGTTAGGCATAATTTCAGCAGTTTTTTATTCATTTTTTGATTCAAATCAAATGAAAATGAAAAAAAAATATTTGAAGCATTTATGAAATTATAATACACGTGAAAATGTGCCAAAAGGAAAGATGATTGTAACATCACGTGAACTGATTCCACATTCGCATATGTTTTCTTAAACATTTAAATGTTGAAATACTTTTAGAAATGCAAAATAAATTATTCTAGCATAAAAAAGCGATTTTGAAATATGGAATTGAATTTCACCTGTAGTGTTATTCAATCCCGTGAAATTTGATTTTCCCCTTATAAGAAAAGAAAGTTTTCAAAGAAAAAACAAAAAACTGTAGTGAATTACATTATTAATTAGTTGATATAATTGCATATTATATAATTATATTGATTAGTGTATATAAATATGTGAATAAATGTTGTGTTCACACACATACCACTCTCTCTACTGAAAAAAAATTATAAATAAAAAATAATATTTAAAACATATTAGCTAAAAATTATATTTAAAATATTGACTAAATGGCTTTAAATTCCCTATTTTAAAATTTTAGTATCATTTAAATTTCAAAGTACACATTTATTCAAAAAAAATATACTCAGATTTTACATCTGGATATAATTTGTTTGACATGAAAATGAATTGACTAAAAGTAATGGAATATCTCAGAAGAGAATGGAACAGCTCTAAAGATCATGGGATAGCTATGAAGATAGTGTTTTTTGTGGTCAGATTTATTTTACAGTTTTTGAAAGAGGGTTTTTAAAAATTAATCTAGTGTTGAATGAAGTCATAAATTAATTAAACTAATGCGTCAAAATAACTTAAACGAATCCTTAAAACTCGACACATCAAAATGTTCAGGTAACAAATTATCAAAATTTTTTAAAGCAGATTTTTTAGCAGAATTTGATCAAAATTTAAAAATTTGATATGAATATACAGTCATGCGAACATGGAAAATTTTTAAGTTCGCTGAAAGCTTGTAGAATTAAACTTATTTCATTTATTTTTATGCCTTGAATGTCCAAGCAGTTAGGCTTAATTTTAGAAATTCTGTATTCCTTTTTTGATGTGAAGCAAATAAAAAAACATTTCTTTCCCCTTTGAATCATTTATAAGATTATGATAAACATCAAAATGCACCGCGACAAAAATACACTCATAGTTTAGATGTAAATTTATAAAACGTAATGTGATAGCTCTGAATATCATGAAATAGCTCTGAAGGTAGTATTTTCTGTTGTGAAACACTAAAGTTTTTTAGAAATTAAAACCCTAATGTTGGAATGAAGTCACGAATTCTATGATTGAAAATAAATTTAAACAAGTCCTCAAATTATGTTCATTTAACAGACTATCAATTTTTTTAAAAGCAGGCCTTCAATATTTATTAATCGTTGGTTTTGTCTGTTTTCCAGGTTACTTCAAGATCCTTCGTGGATCGGATGAGTGTGGAATCGAAAGCTCTATCGTGGCTGGATTGCCCAAAGTTTAAACTATTTCGCTCGTTTTGCGTTGTGAACTTTGGTAAATGTGCGAGTTTTGTTGCTGTGGAGCTCACCATCAAGGACTTAATGTTTTGTATATGACAATTTTTTAACTTCTTTTAATTTACCTGTTTAATAAAATATTTTTATAATTTTTAAACTTGTACGCATTTCTCTTGGTACTGTTGTTTTAATTTATTATTCGTTAAGAGAGCGTGTTCCAAGACATTCATTTTTGCAGTATTAAATTTTTTAATGATTTATTTTAATCAAATAACGCAAAGAGTAAGTAAATACAGTTGCTACTTACATAACATACATAACGTACGTGCATAAGATACATAATACATAACATTGATACATAATACATAACGTACATGCATAATACATAACGTACGTGCATAAGATACATAATACATAACATTGATACATAATACATAACGTACATGCATAATACATAACATACATACATACATAATACTTACATAAATATTAAGTTGCATCTAAGAAGTATAATCATTAAACTAATGCATTAATTAAAAGTTCAACAACTGAATCTCGCTAATTATATCGTGTTATTGAAATGATAAATATAAGTTATTATTTAAAATATGTTTATTAGTGATTTATAGTAACATAAAAAATGTTATTGAGATAAATTTTTTGAAAATTTCATCTGTAATCTATTTCCTTCGAAACTGATTAGTCAATAAAATAGCCGTTTTTAACAACAGTATTTAAATTTTATGACCGAGATAGATTTTTCAAAACCTTAAACGGCCTGTCCATTCTCTTACAAAATGATTAAAGGTCTTAAGTTTGATTGGAATTTTTTAACAAATTCCTGCAAGTTAGGATGGAATTCCTGTGTATGCATTTTGACAATTTTATTACGAATTCTTTAAAGTTAGGACGGATTATTATGTGCCATTGAAATTTCTAAAACATTGCTTTGCATACAGTTTTATTCTTCAATATAAATTGAGTATAAATATACATGATCCATTACCATCTCTTCCCGTTTGAAGCTAAAGTCGATTTCTTCGATCATATATAATGTCGAATAAGGTATTTAAGATTTTTTCAGAAAGACAATAGTACCATAACTTTAACTAAAATTTATGACTCCAGGCATCATTGCTGAAGAGGCATCCCAAGAAACTTTTTTTAACTACAAAAACCAGTTCTGTATCAAGATGAAATAAAGAGAAAGCCTTCACAGTAGCAGCATTTTTAGTGTTAATCTGTTATCTGAGTAATAAGAGCGTTTACATTCAGTTCCATGCATTCAACAGGAAAGTTCATGTTTTAATGTTCTTGCGAATCCTTGCATATAGCTTTACGAAAAAAAATTAATGTAAAGATGATGTAATACGAAAATTGTCTTTTAAGATTTCATTTAGTATTGTGTGAAGGCGAAAGTTTAAAACGGTTAACAGTGTAATAAAAAGATTGTGAGGTATCGAATAAAATCTGATTATGTTAAATTAGTTAAATTCAGTGTTTTTAATACAGGAATACTTTACATCGTAATGAATCGTATCTAATGCTTAATTGAAATCACTTGTTCGAATCTTACTGAGCAGTTATACAAAGTCAAATGATTCAATCGCTGCCCATTTTTTCTCACCTTCGTATCTTTGGATTAGTGGTTACAGCTGTTAATTTTTAACTTGCATAAATGAAAAAAATGTATTTAATAATGGAAAATTATTAACTAAATGATATTAGCGGCGTTCTTGTTAGACCCACATATTTGATCTCCAAGGGTACTTGAGCAAAGATACATACATGTAATAAATTAACACTTTCATAATTTTAAAAAACGCCACTCAAAATTTAATTCGTAAAATTATTTCTACTTAAAAACTCTAACACACAATTCACTGTTACTTTAACTGGCTGAAATCCAGTTTCAACCGCTCTAACGCTCGGGGATTCCCCTCTTTCACAATACTAATTAATCTCGTTGCGATGGTGCAACTTCCTCTTTTTAAAATCATGTAACCTTTCTACCAGACGCCCGCTTCGGCGTGGCTTGTTTCTTCGTCGCCGGTGACTGCGTTTCGCGTCTCTTAACCCTTTCCGGCACAAGGCATTCAAGTTTTTTAAATATGATGAAGAAACATCATGAATGGGCTTAGTTTATTGTTTAGAAATAGAATTTACAACAAAAACACCTCTTTCTGAGGAGCGGTCGTTGTCCCTCTTTGGGGACACTCCCTCATATGAGGACACAGCCATCTTGATACGCTCAAAAAATAATGTTAAATCTTACACAAAATCATAAATTAAAACTTCAAAAATATTGGAGAAAAAATATCGAGTAAATTTGCTAAAATTGTAAAGGTCAAGAACTCAAAAAATTCCTATCTCCGAGTTAAGAAATTTGGGCATTTTAAATCTATAATTTTTCCGAAATGAAAGCGAAATTTCGTTGTGCTGCCATCTACATTCTAAAAGGAAAACTATCGGCTGCCTTTTCCTGAAATTTTCCGGGTTTCAAATTGGAAACGGATTTTTTTAGAAAATTTTAAAGTTTGTGTCCTCTTTTGCGACCACTGTGCCGGAAAATATTAATACTTTAAGTATGGCTTCATATTATTCTAAATTATAGCCAAATCGGCTGAAACCTATAAATCAAATAAAGAAACTGTTCATCGTTCGTCAACAACTGCTGTCTTCTTTGGAATTGCATTTTTACACTTCACCGAAACCGTGGTGTTATATACATTTGCTATTTCGAACAACAGACGCTAAAAAAATTTTCACGAATTATTGACATTTATTTGTAGTATCATACATATTTTTTCAATTGTTAAAAATCATAACAAGCACTACAAAAATAAAAGTGCGCAACATTGCGCAGATAACGAACCTTCGTTACTGGCGTGTTAAATGTATTTTCTGAAAGATATATTTCATAGTTAACATCTACAGGGCGAGTCTAAATTGTTTTTACAAAATAAGAGGGGTGATAGTACCCCTCCAGACGAGCAATAATTACCATGGAACATAGGGTCTCATTCCACTCTGAGAGGGAAAATAGAGTAAAATTAGAATCTCAACATGAACTTACAACAGTGATGGGAAAGCGAATGAAGGATACCAAAAGTTGCACAGTCTGATTTATTGATCAGAGAAAAACTCACACCAAGTGCTCAAAGTGGCGTCAGGTTGCACAGTTCACACTAGCGAAGGAATGACTGGAGCACCCTCTCGAAGATTCCTGGCGTTGTGTTAGTTTTGTGAGCGTCAACAACGATTCTCGACACGAGATCGTCAGCCGAGTCCACAGGCGTCTCGTACACTAAAGATTTCATGTGCCCCCAGAAGAAAAAGTCCAGTGGGTTGAGATCCGGTGAACGAGAAGGTCAAGCCACAGGTCCGTGCGGGATTGGCCAGGCTATCTTGCTTAGGAGATATGTTGCGTATGCAGGTACAAAACGACGTCAGAGCGATGACGTGTTCATGCTCGACGCGTTTCGACTTTACTTTTTCTGCCTCTCAGAGTGGAATGCGACCCTATGTTACATGGTAATCATTGCTCGTTTGGGTAGGTACTACAACCACTCTTATATTGCAAAGACAATTTAGACTCGCCCTGTGTAATACAAAATACGAAAATAAAAAATATCAACACAAACAGGAATTTTTCCTGAGAAAAATCATCGTAGCAGTAATTAATAAATTAAACACTTGCATAAACTATTTATATACTCTATGTTTATAAAAAGGTCAGCCGAAATCTTTTAAATTTTAAAATGAAAACATTTTTAGGCCAGCGTTCTTTCTTTAAACTGTGTGTTGTAAAAATCAGTGGGCACATTATGCAACGTTCTTACAAGGCATATCGCTGGACCTAGAGCTATGAAATTTGGCACAAATATATTTTGGAGGGTGAGAATGTGCACCTAGTAGCGATTTTTTTTGAAATTTCTATTAATTAAAAATTTAGGGAAATTTCGATGTTTCTTTGTTTCGCAATTTTGGTTTGCTCTGAAATGAATTTCATATGGTAATTTTTTAATGTTTTTTTTTGGATTAACATACTCAAAAGAGTTTTCCAACAGTTCAGCTCAGAAAACATTTTTCCGTGGGTTGCAACATTTTTGACAAATGAAATTATTTAAAATAATATCATAAAAAAATAAAATAATCCACTATGTAGGAAATTTTACTTTAAGTCTGGAGTTGTCGATATTGACACGGTTGATAAACAAAAATTAAGTAAAAGATAAAAATACCTGCAGAAAATGTGAGAAAAACTCAGAGCAAGATTCCGAATCGAGTATCTTGGACAATTACGTCAAAAGTCCATTAAGAACTTAAAGATAAAACTCTCGACGTGGGAGAAATCGTTCCACTGGAAGATGGTAACAAAAAGCGTACGTATCGGAATTTAGACTCGTGTGTTAAAATTAATACCTGGTCGTGACGGTCATGTAAGACGGTCATCCTCCTGTCAAAACAGAACATTGAGACTTTTTAACACCTGTGCAGAGGTTATTCAGGCTGGAATTAGATAATCCAGTAGAAAAGGGGAATGAAGATGTTATTCCTCTACCAGTAGTGGTAGAAGTGTAAAAGCACGAGAACGTTTTTGAAATATTTTGTTAAAATTTAACTTTTGTATTGAAATTACTATTTTTTGTCAAGTTTGTAATTGTGTTGAATATTATATTCATTCATATCTGTGTTCTGTAAATGTTGAATTTTAATTATGTTCCTTTTAATTCTTTAAGTATTCTAGCATTCTAATGTAATAGGATGTTTTGAGTGTCTTTGAAGGATATCCACTCAAAAGATGCGAGGATACGTTGCATCTGGCCAAGAGCTCTCTCCCTGATTATGGATACGCCACCATACCACCCCTCTTTGGGGACGTATGCACCTTGGGGCAAGGAAGGAATGAGAGAATAAGTTCGTTGGAAGAGTGAGCGCTAAGTGTTTGATGTTACGAGTAAATATGTAAATAGTTTGTTTATTTAACGTCTTTAAAAGCTATTGATCAGCATTATTCTTCTACATCCCGGAGTTTTTACGGTGGCAATAGGTATTTACTACTACCGGCGAACAGCTGGTAGTTGAATGGGCTTGTACGAAATAAAAATGTAGTACAAAAACTGCTCACATGGAAACGAACACATTATGTAAACAGTTTAAAATGCGCAAGGTAAAGATGCGTGATCAAAATTAAACTTTCGTATATCAGATATGTGCAAATTCTGAATAAGAAGCAAATGCGACAGTCCAAAGCTCATAAAATATATAAACACAAATTATATATGAAGAGAAAAATGGGTAAAAATGGAATATATGCAAACAGAGGCATAGAGCCTTGACAGTCTAAATAATACGGGAAAAAATTCTGCCACTTGCTTTTACAAGACGCTGCTAAAGATGATTTGGGTAAATCTGGAGTTTAGGGTGCGTACTATTTTCTCGCCAGTTTTCTTTGACCCAATTTTATTTGCCGTCGCCAAACACTGTTTAGGATGCGCAGTGAGTTTTTTATAGGTATCGTACGCATTCGATGCCTACGGCACCTCAAAACGAGAGATTGAGCACGCAATGCCTTCGTCATTGCAAGTGTGCACTGAGCACATTTTTTTTTTCAATTCCTACTATTAGTTCACACTCTCCCTATATATATATATATATATTTATTTATTTATATATCTTGTTCAAATTTTCAATCGTTAATAAAATACTTTTTATTTATACACTCAAGTTCAAATACATTTTTTAAAACTTGTAGTGGATGACACTTGATGCTAATACAGTTTTTTCAAATATTAATTCATTAATTAAATTTAATTAATTAATTTCATTTATTAGCCTGCAAACTTTGCCGACAAGTCGCCAAATTTATCGCCAAGGTCGCCAAGATTAGCATCACAGGGGAACGACTTCATAGCTTTGTAACAATATTCACTAAGAATTTTTAAATTCCTACTATTAGTTCACACTCTCCCTATATATATTTATTTATATCACAGGGAAAAAAGCCGAATTATAACTTTTAATGCTCATAGGTCAATAACTCAAATAGGTTTACATCATGTACTTAATATTGTCATTCTGTCATATATATATATACATATTTATATTAATTGTAATTATTTAATAAAAAGTAACTAAAATAAAATGTTTCTTTGTTGACCTAAGTAGGAATTGACTTAATTTTTTTTTTATTTTACTTGTTTTAACTTAAAAAAACATCAGCGGCTTCGCTTTCAGCAAAGCGGGCTCCTCGTAGCTTCGCTTTTTCATTGAGGAACGAAACACACAGGAAAAGCACGAACACAGGAAAAGCACGAACACAGGAAAAACACAACTTCTGAAGACGATGAAACGCAGCAAAGGGAATCATTGTTTTCATAAAAAACATTCCTTTTTCGATATTTGGAAGCCATAATCAGCAACACAGAGAAAGAGAATTAGCAAACTCGATGAACGAACATCTTTAGAAGAGAAGCGAAAGGTTATTGAAAAAAATCGATTGGTAAATGATAAATAAAATTCCAAACGAAATATTATTCAAATTCAAACTCCGACCAATCAAATCGAAGAGAGCAGACAGTGGACCAATGGAAATGAGGCGAAATTAAAGCCATAATACGTCCAGTGCTTATGTATGGTTCCCAAGTCTGGGGATCAACATCACTAATGAACATCAAGAAATTGCAAGTTTTTCAGAACAAGCAACTTATGCACATCGTTAATGCTCCATGGTATGTCCGACGTAAAGTCATTCACGACGACCTCAAAATTGAACCCATTTCGGAGTTTATCAAAAAAACCTCGCGACTCGTTTCTTTAATAAAATTCCCCAGATTCGTAACGAGCTGTTGCAAACACCAGTTTATGACCCTGCGCTCCCCAGTTCAAGGAAACGTCCTAGAACTGCGATGGATGCGGTCTTTGTTAACTTCCCATGAGTCAAAAGACTTAGAGCAGATCCAACTCCTACCAATCTGGGTGTTTAAATTTTTTCTAAATTACCTTTTCGAACTTTGTTAGCTACGTTGTTGCTACGCGCGATTTTTTCTGCATTACCCACCACTTTTTAAATTATCTCCCAATTTTCACGTGCTAAATGTTTAGCTTTCTTTTTAATTTGCCATGCCAGCAGCAGTTTCTTTGTTGTGGGTTCAATGGTCAACGTATAATTCCTTTAATTAAATTATTCCCCCTTCATTCCTCTCCCCTTATGAACCATTGCTTTCTTGGAAGCAGTCAGTGAGCATTGTTCCTCTCTTTTTCAACTTAATTATCTCAAAAATCTTCACTCGGTTATGTCAAAATCTTTAATTAAATTCCCTTTCCTAAATTATGATGTGGAGGTGCACGTGATTTCTTTTCACAAAGCGGGACTCCGTAATCTAACCCACGTTGACGTTGACGAGGCGAAATTAAGAAATCCGTCGTAGACCGGTAAACAAATCACTGTCGGCGCATGCGCAAACGACGCCGAAAAAATTTTCAACTCGCATCCAAAACAAATGTTCTGGCACTTTCTCTCTTGGCGACAAACAATTGGCGAGCTTAAGGGAAACGAAGTGAGTACGCACCCTAAACTCCAGGTTAACCATGATTTGCTTTGGATAAAAGTAAAGAATGGAGAAGGAATGCCATATTATGCTTTAAGCTAATAATGAGTAACCGTGTTTGGGAATGAATTTGCTTCATTCTAGAAGTAAATGCTTAACATCCTATCCTGTGCTTCTTCACTAAAGAAAGTTCAGTACGTGACAAACTGAAACATTTCTTAGAGGCTTTAAAGATTTCCATGCACAGTTAGAAACTGCGTAATGTGATTGCTTGCATATTATTGCTTTTACAAGACGCTTGTTTGGAATTCTCTATAAATTATTACTATAAAACTAAAATAAACTTTTCGTTCATACTCTAAATAAGAAATCTCTAATTTACCGACCGTAAATGCCGTTTTTATTATATGAAGAATACAAAGTTAAAGATTTAAACTCAAATTCTAAAGACATTTTTCTACTCTACTCAAACAACGTTACCATTCCTGAAAAAACAAACTCTTAAAACATAGATAATATAGATAATATAATTAAAGGTATAACAACCTTTTCCTAATAAGAATTATAAGTCAAGCTACCTGTCCCAAAAAATTTTCATTCGTTAAATTAAGAAATGCTTTTTATTTGTTACAGGATGCTAAATGCACGAAAATATATGCTAAAAATAAATCAGGATTTTCTAATTTATAATTGATATAAACGAGATACATACTCTAAACTTTATATACATGTTTTGTAATAGACAATCAATTACAAAACATGTAATATAAAGAAAATGGTAACAGTAATCAATCGTTTGAGGTTAATGAAAGTTAGTTAGTTATAGTTATCGAAATGTAAAGGAAAACTATTAAAGTCAAAATATTGTTCAAAGCTGCTAAAGATGATTTTCTTTGGATAAAAGTAAAGAATGGAGAAGGAAAGCCATATTATGCTCTAAGCTAATAATGAGCAACCGTGTTTGGGAAAGAACTTGATTCATGCGAGAATTAAATGCTTAACATCCTATCCTGTGCTTCTTCACTAAAGAAAGAACGCAGTTCAGTACGTGACAAACTGAAACCTTTCTTAGATGTTCTAAAGATTTCCATGCCCAGTTAGAAACTGCGTAATGTAATTATTTGCATGTCATTGCTATTTATAAAAAACTCACTTCTAGAAATTCAAAAACTTTAAAGTAAAAATTTATTCTATCTCTAAGCAATGCGAAGGTAAGGCAGTCGCCTTCTTGTTAACCCTTCCACGTTCATTGGTTTAGCAGTGAAACCACACATTTAGCATATTTTTACTGCTCATGGGTGTAAAGTAGGGTAAATTTTCTTTCATAACTTAAGAGCCAGATATATAGGCCAACTTATATAAAAATCCCGGTTCAATACCGTTAGCATTCACGAAGATAGAATTGCAATAGCTAAATTGCTGTCGATCTCTAAGAGAAACAAAATGATGAGGGTTCCTGCGCAAATTGATATTTTTTAAACTTGAATCTTCGAAAGTAATATTGAATTTTATGAAGGTTGAATATCCTGAATACTCCATGTACTCATAAATTAAATACATAATTTATATTGCATCTCGATGATAAATTATTCGGAGGAAAAATACCCCGTTACCGTTCATTGGATTCACTTTGTGAAACCACAAATTTCTGGAAAATAAAAATTGCTAATTTTTTTCCTTTACATATTTATGATCAGATACATGTCTAATACGCATTTTTGAAATAAATTTAATAATTTTCAAAACGAAACATGTCGTGAACTTGAAAGGATCAAAAGATATTGCTTTTGAATGGAAAAGTGGTAGGCATTTTTTCTCTTCAAAATAGTAAGTTGAAAACTTTTGAATGCATTAACACTGCCTGAAATATTTACGTTTCTGAGTGTCTCCACTGAGTCTGAACTCCACTTTCTGGCTCATCGAATACAATTTACGCATTTTTCTTTACTTTCTCGTGCATGAAGTATAGATTGTATTGTGATTGTCAAAAAAATCAAACTGAAGATTCTTTTGAATCTCCGCATTTCAAACCGTTACATGTCAATTCATGCGCATGTGAAAATGATAGATCTGAAACGCAACAAACTAGATAAATGAAATTTGGTGCCTTCGCTATTGTAGAGCTGTATGAAATTTCGGACTTAGCCGATCAAAATGTAAAACATGCGTAATCGATTTTCTGAACCCATAGTCCGTTAGAACAATTTTTAGAATTATATCTATCTTTCTGTGAACACGATAATTTAAAAACGTAACGCGATAGAAATATGAAATTTGGTGTGTCTTTGGTGCCAGAATTGTCAGCCTTCATGAATTTTAGACAAATGCTGTTGACATCTATACATAACCATCGGGAGTGGCCTCCCCTAAACTTTCTCGCATACTTCTCAAAGATTTGTCATTTCTCCTCCCCCTACGTGGATAAAAAATCCGAACCTACTGTAACCCAGAATGCAATGACTATCAAAAGGTTTTTCATTCTAGATTTTAGCTATTGTAAAATATTTAGGTGAAGAATCAAATTCAAAGAGATGCGTACCGATTCACAACTGACGTTTCTTCGTTAGCTATTTAGCAGAACATATAGTTTCTATGTCAGAGGACCCAATATTCTTAGTGTATATTTTTTTCACACTGCATGTCTTGGAAGCTGCTCTAAAATTTCAAAAGCACATCTTTCATCATCAGTTGTAAACATCAATGATTAAAAAAAATTTTTTTACAGAATTATTATTTAAAAAAGAAAGCAGAATTAAAACTGGACAAGAAAAAAAATTTTTTATACAAAAATTAAGAAGAATAAAAGAATTTAATTGAAAAAAGAAATGAAATTAGAAAAATTACGACAATGTTTAAGATGCGCGCCATTGCAGCAGCATGACAAAAAACAGAGAACAATAGACAAATATACCAATAAAGCCTAAATTAAAAAAAAGTAATACAAGCAATCCTATAGTATTTGAAGTAAACGAAATTCATACAGCAAAAACAAGGAATCCATTCTAGTTCACTTTTTCAAGGGCTAGAAACTATTCGAAATGGATTCAAAAGAATATTTAAGGAGTTTTCTGCAGAAGCAGGCCTATTTTTCGCCAAGAAAAAGCTTCTCATAGCCCGAACTCCCAAAAAAAAAACAACCAGGAGCAAAACCATATGAACAAACGTCAAAAGAAAAAGGAAAAAGCACTAAATACGCTAATAAGAGCAACAAAATACTAGCCATCAAGCTTAATTAATAAGCTTTCATAAGGTAAAAGACTTACCCCTTTAGAATCCAACCAGATAAAACTTGCCCGCGCTTTCGAGAAAAGCAAAAAAATAAACACTACCACTCCGTGGCGCCATCTATATTCAGAAAAGAGGAATAGAAAGGCATAAAAAATAAAAGAAGGAAAGTAGAGGCCAAAACAGCAATCTCTTTGCCAGCATGGGAAGGAGACAAATTCAGAAGTATTAAGAGAGAAAAAAAAGCCCTTATTTTCCTTTTTTTTTTTAAACTGTAAATTCCAGACTGTTTCTAAGGACAAAATCGTTGATGTTGTAAATGTTACAAGGGAAATGGTTAGCATTGAGAGTTTTTAAAAAAATATTGGAAGCAAATAAGAAATCATCCCTATTGTTGCAAATTGTTTTAATTCTGTTGGCTTGACTGAAAATCACGTTTCTAAATACTCTAGAATCTAAATTAGAATGAAAGTCACAAAGAGTTTTACACTTAAAGTTAAATTCAGCTCTTTTGTCATAAAGGCCAATCATAGTAACATGCTTGTTAATCTCAATCTTAAGATCTAAAAAGGTACCTTTATCTTGATGAGTGTTCGTTTTATTAAGTCTAAGTTCTTTTGGATAACAATTAATAATTAGATCTAAATCATCCGCATTTAAAAGAAGCAAATCATCTATGTATCTGTAGCCGTAAATTAGATTGTTTCTAATAATTTTATCCTCAAAAAAGTGCAAGAAGATATTGGCCAGAGAACTGGAGAAAGTAACACCCATCGGAATACCTGAAATCTGTTTAAAATAGTTTCATCATCAGCGTGGCCATAAGCTAGCGCGCATTGTTTGACACCCGATTGTAAAAAAAAATTCCGCCAAATGTAACCAAATTCAGTCTACATACTATTTTGATTTCTATTCATGCTCTCAAAAAATTGTTCTAGTTTTAGCCACGAACACGACGTGGCACTGTATATGCTGTTGTCCTACTTAATTTGTCTAAAGAATTGCAGAAATCACAATTTCCTCCACAAATTTCATTTTGGTATCGTTGATACACGTGTTTCAATGAGTTTACACTGCTTTCGCTCAGAATTCTGAAGCAAAAATGTCTACACACAAATCCTATTCATGCAACATGGAACACCTCCTCACAATAGAATATGTTAACCCTCTGACACCGAGCGAGGAGGTCTAAAAATTCCCCTTTAACAGCGAAGAAGGGCCGGTCTGAGTCAGTTGGCTTCTTTTGAGGGGAGGGGAGGTTCTGAGATCGCTTAGGAGATAAGCGTGGTAGGGGGGTCTAATTATCCTTCCAAACCGCAGCCCATTTCCGTGCTCCTTAAGGGAAAATTATAGCAGGGGGTGGTGTGGTAAAAGACCACCCAGGTTGGAAGAGTCCAATTCATGTCGCTTCCTCCCAAAAGAACCCGGTTTTAACTCTCTTATTCCTAAGATCAGTGGAATAGAGAGACCTCAAAATATGGGAACGCCCGAGTTTCTCTTTCAAAGATAAGGGAAATTCACTTCCCCTCTCAAAAACCGCAATGACAGTTGGCACTGTCCGAATTCTAAGT
>BGPR01006114.1:0-36828 GCA_013235015.1 Araneus ventricosus | reverse complement strand
TGCACTTCTGAAGAGCAACACGAACGAAGTATTTGAATTAAATATAAACTCAGTAGTTCAATATTTACTTCACAAGAAATTTACACTTGACGGCTATTACCCACAGCAAGAGCGTTCTTCCTTGCTTCGACTTGGTCGTGTTCTTCCAAAATGCGAGTATTTTAGAGGATTCGGTGCTTGCGTGTTTTGACTTTTTAACCCTTGCCTTTTGGAAATGGTCTTTTAATTTGCTTTTAAAAATACGACTTTTAGAATCATAGTGTGTTTTAATGTTTTTGTGATTATGTGTTTTCGTTTTTAATTGTATATACGTTCGTAAAATTTTTATGATTTTGTGTATTCTTCGGTTCAACTTTTCAATTCCAGCGCATTTTTTTTATTTATTCGTTGTGGCTTTTGTTCTTTGTGTGTTTGTTGTTTATAGCACTCTGTAAATAGAGTTTTCTCTGTAGTGTGCTTTTCTTTAAATAAATAAATATGGCGCGGTTTCTATTAAGGTTTGTTGTATAAAGAAGAGAAAAGGCAACTCATTTTGGACATCTTTCCTTTGATTGATTGGGTTATACGTTAAAATAAGAGTGCGTTTATCTTTGCAATCTCCGATGGAACATACGATAAACAAACAAAATGAATTTATTACCAAAAGTTAAGTTCAAACATAGATTACTTTTCGACATAATCGCCGTGAAGATCTAGGCATTTGTCATATGGTATACCAGGTTTTCGATCCCCTCTTCGTAGAGCGTTGCCCACAGTGATGTGAGATGGCCTTTAACGTTGATTTGAATCTCCTCACTTTTTTTGGAGCTTTGGCCTCCAAGACAGATCTTCAGTTTATTGAAGAAATGAAAATCACTCGTCGCTAAGTCCGGCCTATACGCCGGGTGATCAACAGCACTGAGAGGCGGACGATGTCATGAATGAGGATAACTCCAGAACACAGAATGGCTCTTCGCAATCGACGACAATAAGCAGCTGTGAATTGAGCCTTCTGACATACAGACACTTAGTTATGCCTCCAAAAATTGACTTTCTGGATTCAGGGTAGCCCAAAACGGCGAAATTCATTCTCAAGATCGAATTTCTTTTCTTTCTGTTTTTTTTTTGCCGATTATAATATTTTGTCTATGTATATTTTGTCCAAGGGAAATTTAAAATATATTTCCATACTCACATTTCTAATTAAAAATGACTTTGTTATGGATGGAAAGGTGTAGCGAAGGGAAAGGGTTCACCGGTCATTATATGATTCCTTCGCCACAAAGAAAGCGCCTGACAGATAGACTTGATTGACAGACATAATTTCAAAAATCTGTTTTTCCGACAGAGGGAAGTCTAACGCGTGGAGCGATAACCAAATCTCGAAGTTGAATTTTCTTGACGGCAACAAAATTTTCTCTTTTTCAGGGGCGAAGCGATCGAGGGGAAAGGGTTATATATACTCCTAGAGTGAATTTTAGAGGGCTCAATGGAATCTAAACATTATTGCGCTTATGCCACTTTTTAAAGTTAAAGATGATGAGGGGACGTAAAAATTATACCATACCCCTGGCGCCAGTTACGCTTCTTAAGCCCCTGATGGCAACGGAGATAAAAAACATAAGAAAGGCGCAGTTCGGATCCATGCCGTAGATTTTTTGTGAAAACTTCGGGATAAAATCATAAAACAAGTGGTTCTTATTAATATGTAATTTAATTATCAATCTCTTGAATACAATATTTACACAGAGTAGTATAATGGTTGCGGAATAGATAAACCACAAGCTATCACAGACCTTTACTACATGCGATAGACTTATTCGAGAGGAAAGACGTTTTCACGTCAAAAAAATCATATTATTTTCCGACAGACACTTACTCTGTACGCCACTGGCCAAGATAACAAAACATTAAAGCGTTTATGTCACTTTTTAAAATTAAATGCGATGATGCGGCAAATAAATACCATTCGCCAGACGTCGGTCACACATGCAAAGTCACTAACGATGATGTGGGACAGGGGGCGAAAAACTCCTTCTATAAAAAGGCGTCACTTACTCTCGCTACGCCACTGTTTTTTCAGTAAAGTAAATATAGAGCACAAAAACACAGCTACTAAGTTATCGTCACATACCGCTATAGCAATAGAAAAGAAGGTGTCTACATTTCTATTAACGCTTTTCCTTAACCCTCTCTTACCGAGCGAGGCGGTCTCGGACGGTCTACAGAATTTTCCTTAACAGCGACAAAGGCCTATCTGAGGCGGTTGCCTTGTTTAGAGGTGAGGTTCTGAGATCGCTTAGGTGATAGTCGCGTTTGGGGATGCCAATTATACTTGCAAACAACAAACCATTTCCGTGCGCCTTAAGGGAAGGCTATAGCAGGGGATGGGGTGTGTGGTAAAAGACCACCCAGGTTCGGAGAGTCCAATTCAAGCCGTTTCCTCCCAAAAAGTCCCGGTTTCAAAGGAGCTGGAAGAAAAAAAGTCGCCTCGGGATTAAAGAGTTGAACTCATGTGCACCAAGTGCCTGCCAAATACAATTCTGGCGAAATTCACTTCCCAATGCAGGCGTCGTCATTCTTATTTTGTTAAAAAAAGTTTTTCTTTAAAAAATTATAAAATATTAAAACTTTCTTTATTCTAAATATTTTTTTTTCAAAATTGGTTTTAAGCGCCATTTTGTAACAATAATTTTCCTTTATATACCGCGTTCTACAAAATACCAAGATTGTGAATAATCAACTTGAATATTTTAACGGCTCTCCTAAGAGCAAGCAAACCAAATATTAGATTTTTTCTGTTCATTGCAGTAGTTTAAAAATATTTCAAAACAGTGATGTTTTCTAAACATAATAATGTTTTAAGTTGGCATATTTTCTGTTAATTTTGTAAAGTGAAAAATCGTTACCTAAATAATGCAACGGTTGATGCAATCAAACTGGACGGAGACAAGACAGACGAATCAAGCTTAAAACACCAACAAACTGCTCTTTTTCGGAAAGGAGGTTCAGAATTTATGGATTTATTTTAATGCTTTCTGCCTATTTCTTATCAATAAGTAAGAGAATTTAGCAAACCATTTTATTTTTCACTTCCTTAAATTATTTGTCTCGCGGGGCAGAAATTGATAGTAAATAAGAACTGTAAATACCATTTAAAATTCTTTATTATATGGCATTAACTGCAACCTAGATAAAATTAATTTTAAATAATCTACTTTATTTACGTTTTAACCTTTTTTTTTATTTCAGAAGAATTTTGATTTTATAATGAAGAGAGAAATGCAGCATTTGAAGAGAAAAGAATTGACAAACATTTTAAGGACTTAATGATATTAATGGCGGTTATTTTCTCCAGAAGCATTAGCCTAGTGCTTCTATACTCTGTGAAGCATCAAAATCTATTTGACGTGCATCGCTGTGCTAAGCGAATGACGAATTTTACAACATTGGGTATAGGAGGAAACTCAAAATAATTTTGCACCTGTTGCCTTATATTGCTAAAATTTGCCACTGAATGATAACCTAAAACTTGATTTCTTGATCGTAAAATGATTTACGAGAACGGAGAACGCAAATTTTAAAAGCGATTCATTCTTCAAAACATTTAGAAATATGTATATAAAATAAAACAACCCTTTCATTCGAAGGATAAAAAAATTCTTATTATCCTTAATGCTTCTCGACTTTTATGGCTGATGAACACTTTTAAGTTTTGATTTCACATGTGTAAAAATTGGTAAAAAACATTAAAAATAACAGAACCGAATTGCTATAAATGTCTGATTATAGTTGTATTCGTTTCCTAACGCGCATTTCACCCAGTTTTTTGATTAAGCAGACGCTCGGATTAACGACCGTCTTTTCTTAAATAGAGTTGGAAACTCCAATCTATAAATCGCACCGAGTTTCTTTAGATAATTAGTTTACTACAGTTTAGTTGGGAAAAAGAGTGGTAAATATTTACATTTTCTTACGAATGTTACTTGATTTGATTTATTAGATGGCAATGGTCTTTTTCAGGCACAGGGATTTTGAATAAAAAACCATTTGCTGTTACAGTGGGTCAAAAACCTATCGCTTTTATTTCCGTAAATGTGACAATTCACAATTTTTCTGTCGACTTATTCCGATCGAATCTGATCATTCACTAAATTTCTAAATCTCCTTTTCCACCAGGAGATGCAGGATTGACAAAATTTCTGTATTGATTTCTTAAAAGCATCGATGCCAAGAATTGTCAGATTTCTGACATTTCGATCCATTCTTTCCGTAATCTGTCCGTTTCAGTGATAGCCGGTCGAACTTTCTTGTGTGACAAAATACCGTCAGATTTGAATCGGTAATAACTACGAGGCTAATAATGCGAAAAGAATGGTTGACCCCACAACGGATAGATCATATCAGTAAGAGTTTGTCGCATAGTATTTGTTTTGCCTGTGACGTCATCGTAGTAGGCGCATGCGCGTGATTGTTATAAATTAGCATTATGTAAGGTTATAAATAAGTGTAGCGTGGAAACGCGTTTAGGTAGGAGGTTGATTCTGGTGTCATTTTAAAGAGCTTGAGGAGTATTACTAGGACCCAAAGTGAGACAATAAAAATAATTATCAGAATATAAGTAAAAATCTGTATTAAATTGAAAATTTCAAGCTCCGCAAGTTTTTTGATTATAACATGCAGAGTTTTCTTTCGAATTCTACGAAACTTACAGAATACTTGACAATACATAAAAGAAACATTGTATTAAAATTTGAACATTACGGGAAATATCAGTATTTGTAGTAAATAATATTTTATTGCGCATACGCGAAATGTAGTTCTGTATACTTTCAATAGATGGCGCCATCAAAGGCTACTCTAAATAAAAAAATAAGAAAGGCGCAGTTCGGGATTGCGCAGTATATATTTCGTGAAAATGTCGGAATAAAATCATAAAACAAGTGTTTCGTATTAATATGTAATTTAATTATCAATCTCTTTAATATAATATTTACACAGAGTAGTATAAAGGTTACAGAACAGATAAATCACAAGTTTATCGCATGTAGTAAAGGTCTGTGGTAGCTTGTGGTTTATCTATTCTGAAACCATTATACTACTCTGTGTAAATATTGTATTAAAGATTGAATATTAATTTGCATATTAATACGAAACACTTGTTTTTTTTTATTTTTTCCCGATGTTTTCACAAAAGTCTACGGCGCGGACCCGAATTGCGCCTTTCTTATTTTTGGTAGACGCTAATCATGCCTCGTAGCGTAGTGAAAGAAATCCAATGATGCATTTGGACATTTTCTTTTCCATAGAATGTAACCAGCATTGGACACACATGCACAATGCTGGAAACAAAACAGCGAACCAAATTTATTTTATCTACGTCGTTGCTTTTTCGAGCTATCCCGTACACGCGAATACGGACATGTAGGTAACCAACTCTTTCATGGATTGGGTCCAAACTTTGATACGGATCTACAAATCTGATGATAACCTTAATATAAATTATACATTTGCTAAATTCGTTGTCCTGTCTATTCGCGGGTTTGAATTATCATATTCAAATGACCGCGGAAAGACAAATTTTACAAGGACCGATTTTGTGTAAAATTTGACAGAAATTTACAATTTTTGTATGCAGACCACATACCAAATTCCTTCAGTCTAACTTATTCTGCTTTTGAGTTGTCGTCTTTACAGATAGACAAACATTATTCCGAAAATGTTTTTTTCCGACTCAGAAAGGTGTAAGGGGCAGAGATTCATCAAAATCTTGGAATTAGCTCTTTTGACGATTACAGTACTTTCTCTTTATACGAGAAAGTAAAAATTGTCGATAATTTTTTATATTGAATAACATCCTTAACTAACACCAGATGGACACGAAAATGCTTCTATTTCTGCTCTTCGCTTTTTCAACAACGCTTTCTTCGTCAGCTGTTTAGCAGAACCCATAACCTGTAAGTCAAAGAATCAAATTTCGAATATTCTTGAAGTATTTCTTTTCCGCCATATGTCTGTGAATTTTCCCTATAACTTCAACAGCAGATTCATCTTTACTTAACGTGGCCATAAAATAACGTGCATTGTTTAGCTCTCAATTGTAAAAAATCTTTTGAGCTTAATTTTAACCAAATTTAATCTTCTTACTACTCTGACCATGAGATTTCGATTAATGCAAAAAATAAGTAGTTCCAATTTTTGTCTTCAACGCAATATGGCTCCGTACACTCAGTTGGCCTAGTTAATTATTCGGAAGAATTTCCAGTAATCACAGTTTCTTTCTCTAATTTTACTTGGACATCATTGATACGTGTGGTTCAATGAATTTACACTGTTTACACTCAGAATATAAAAGTATAAATGCTTTTAACCAACCGTATTCGTGTAAGATGTAGCACTTCCTCACGCTGGATTATATGTTCAACAAGCTCTACTGAAAAATTTTAAAAACGAATAGATAATTTAGTTGTGCAATTCCTTACAGGTAGTCACCGCGTTCCCCAGACTTCACTCCCTGTAATTTTTTGAGGGGGGTCTTCTGAAACGTGAGGTTCACAAAAGGAACATTGATTATATAGCCACCTTGAACGATCGCATAATGCTGCTAGTCCGACAAATCAATTTTGAATTGCTGCGTTCTGCGAAAGTACCTGCAATCCGAGAAATATTGTTTTGAAACACTTGAAAAATCATCTCATTGAACCACTTTTATGAACGTTCCAAAATAAAATCTGTAATGGAAATCGTATTTCTGTAATTCTTTCGACTGCCTGACTCGAGGTACAGCGCTGTTAGTGGCGAAAATTGAAATTAACTTCCCCCCTCTTTTTTGCATAAATTGATACCTCATGGTAGGATTAGAAAGCAGACCAAATTTGGTTACATTTGGTTCCACAGAATTACCTTCTCGCACTTCCCTGAATACCCTAAACCTCCCTGTGTTGTCACACCACGAATTTTTCACACACGATCATGCCTTTCCAAATGAACATAAGACAGTTCCCACTGAAAGTTTCCTTTACAGTGACTCTCAATACGTTTAAGTGTCAAACGCTTCGAAGTGTTGGAATATACTCACCATTGACAATATACTGCTTCTTCAAAAGCCTCGAAACCTAACAATATTTTTATATCATTGCGAAAACTGTTTAACAAAAAAGCAAGAACACTGTATTCTAACATCATATATCGCGACCGATGGCCGTTGCTGTGGCTGAGCAAGTTGGAGGCGAATGCAGACAAATTACTGTCCTTCAGAAATTTATCTGCAGCTTAATTTTATTTACACAAATTTTCAATATTTATTTTCTTGATTAAAAATGGTTATATTTACAAACAATATATTGAAATATCATAGAAGGGAGGAACTGTAACTCTGGTCGAGAAATTAGCAATAAGTAATTAACTTTCAGTTAACAAACCTGCACTCTGAAAGGAAAATTTAAACAGTTTCTGGAGTTTTTCAAAACCTCCCTCGAGATCGGGCCCGAGATTCGGCCTGTCCACAAAAAGACAAGAAAATCGCAATCTCTAACGGGAGCACTGCGAATCTCGATCCGAAATACCGCTGACGCTCTCTCCAGGGCAGCCGAAATCCATCTCCCCCGAAGAAACCAAACTCACCGTTTTATGTAACGATCAAGGTCTCCTCAATAGTAATGTGGCATTCCTTTTCACCACCTTCAAAAGTTTTAGACCATTATTACTCTTTCTTTATCTTTATTCCTACAAAGGCAAATATTGCCCTCTCGTCTGTCAAGTTACCTTTGTCCAGTCCTCCTATTGTCCAGTTCCCCGAAACGTTGGCGACTCTGTCACTCAACGCTTTGCTAAGAATCCTGTGGCCCCGTCTGGTCTCCAGTCAGATATTGTCCAATTGCAGTCACCTTGACGACGCTGTCACTCAAAGCCTTTGTTAGGCCCCACACCGACAACCCCGGCTGGTTTTCGACCAAGTCCGGCGCTGTCCCTTTTCTGGACAAGTTGGTTCCCGTCATACATTTTTACCTCTGTTGAAACCTGAAAATGGTTGTTGTTTGCTAAGCAATGATGTTATAAGATATTATTAATTATAGATATTGTTCTCGTGAATAAACTGTCGTTCCTGTTTTCTGACTACACTGAGCTGAGTAGTTAATCTTATGCAAGGAGCAAAAGAAAAATAATTTCAGTTTTCGCGAGCAACGCAATCATATTTTTGAGGGAAAGTTGAATGTCCGGGTTCATTGGCTATGTTTTAATAATTGTGTTAAATTTTGGCAGTATTACTTTTTAGAAAGAAATCTCAAGATTACCATATTCTGTTTTTGTAACAGAAATGTAACAGCCTTACCAGTCAATCATTAAAAAAGCCCTTATATAAAGATCATTCAAGAGACTGTTGCTGAGCGGGTAGATAGACTCCGCTTTAGACGGGAGATATAAGCTTTCTCTATTTGAGAAAGCAGGCAAAATAAAAGTTTTTCAAACAGTGGTGGTTCTTAAGATGTTAGGCGTGGGGTTACTTCTTCTTTCACTGCTGGGTTATGGGACTCGCAACAGCTTAATTTTGGTCGCATGTTTAGTAAGAAAAATTATTGCAATCTACGAAAAATTTTGCCTCGAAATTTTGTTGAATTCCCTCCTCTCTAATAAATAAGAAAAGGAATTATGGATGTCTGCCCGTGAACACAATAATCAGAAAACGGGACGAAGTGGAGGAATGAAATTTGGTGTCTGATTTAAACACAAAAATTGCTGATTACTATCAAATTTTGAACAAAATCCGTCAAAAGGAAGTCTGTCTATGTCGGTGTGCATGTGAGCACGAAAATTTAAACCCTCAATGATTTTTTTTTACTCCGTGCCGGGGCACGGAATAACGGAGTGTTCGTCCGGCCCTGAGTTGTTTTTTGTTTCTTTTATACGAAGTATACAAAGAGAAAGTACTTTAATCGTCAAAAAAATTCGAACTCGAGATTTTGACTAATTTCCACATTCTTAGACCTCCCCGAGTCCGAAAAACACAATTTAGGAATTATGTCTGTCTGTCTGTGAACACGATAACTCGAAAACGATTAGAGCTACAGGGATGAAATTTGATATGTGATCTTTGCACATAATTTGTAGGTTTCTATCAAATTTTGGACAAAATCTGTCAACGGGAAGTCTGTCTGTCTGCCTATCCGCATTCATGTGAACACTATAACTCAAACATTTGAATAGCTAAATAGATAAAATTTGGTACACAGTTTTATCATCGGAATGTAGGTCCGTATCCAATTTTGGGTCAAATCCGTCAATGGGTTGACTGTCTGTCGGTCTGTATAATCGCATAATTCTAAACATTATAACTCTTAAATTTTGATAAATAAAAATTGGTATGACGGTTGCTAACATTAATTATAGATCTGTGCCCAAATTTCTTTTCAATCGGTTAAAAAAAGGCGTTCAAATTACATATTCAATTCTTTTTACTTCCATGCTGGAAGCAATCTCTGCGCATGCGCTAGCTATTCAGCGATAGCGACTGAGATCATTTTCTCCTGTTTTGTTTTCGCTCGCGCACGCCCTCGCATTAGCGGAGCTTGCCTGAGTGTGATAGAAATAAATATTGCTGAGTTTTAATACATACGCATGTCTTTGAATTTGATTCTTCATCCAAATATTTTACAATCGCTATAATCTACAATGAAAAACCTTCTGATAGTCATTGCATTCTGGGTTACATTAGGTTCGAATTTTTTTATTGACGTAGGGGAGGGGAAATAACAAATTTTTGAGAAGTATACGAGAAAGTTTAGGAGAGGCCACTCCCGTTGGTTTTCTGTACGCGTGTGTTCTTACTAGCTGTTTCAAAATAGCAGTGAGCTAGACAAATGAAATTTCTTATGTATCCTCGACACCAGAGTAGTACAAGGAAGAAGTTTCGCAGCCATTCTGTAATTTGGAAGTCCAAAATGCATTGTGAAGTGTACGAGAATGTCAAATGGAAAAATACACCTTAAAACTAAAGTCAAACTTAATTTCTATTATATTCATACAATATCAAAATCAATGCTAAAAAAGATATAGAATTATCATCTTCAGGTTTATTATTTTAAACTCTGAAGATATATTATGTAAATATCTCCTTAAGAAAACATTTGATTTTTTTTCCTTCTTTTTCCTTAGCATATTTTTAGTAAAAATGCAAATATTAACTTGAGCACAACATAAATAACGTGTACTCTTTAACTCAAGATATCGGTAGTTTGTGTAATTATGTTCGACTATGCTCCATAAAGATCCTGAAGAAGCGCAAAATCTCTAGTATTTTCTTCTGGAGCGAAATAATTGGTTGACTCTCCACTCTGTGTACCTATTCTTCAGAAGCTCCCCAACCCCTGGGCTACACTAGCAGCAGGAACCTTATTTCGTGACAAATATATACTCCCGTATCTGGGGATCTGCAAAAAAAATCTTTGAAACCAACAGAAAAGCAATTAACTGCAAATCAGTTAAAATGGGTACTTTTGTCGCTTTTTGTTTCAAAGTGGCGACAACTGTTCCAGTTATTTCTTGAAAAAAAATTTCAAAAAGATAACAAAATTAGAATGTCGGGAATTTTGATTTTAATTCTTTAAATTTTTCGGTAAAACTGACGATTTTTAAAAATTTCTCAAAATTCAGTAAATTCCATTAGACGATTAAAACAAGTTTCATTTATTTTACGACATTTATTTTTCTGTCCAATGGTGTACCGATTTTCTTACGATAATCAGAAAGGATACTACGGACAAATGTGTGCTAAAAATCTCCCAAAATAACAGAAATATTAAATGATGAAATTTTCTACACTGGTGTCCAAAACTTAAGCAATATTCTTGAGATGCGAATAATTTGTAATTAATATGGATACAATTATTCTCCATCAGTGATTAAGAATAGTGGCCAGACAATCGTCGGAACTCACATTTTGCAGTGAAGATTCGGTCATGAGGGCATTTAGGGAGGTGACCACAAAGTGATGAAGACGAAAAGAGATTTCGACTCAACCAGTTTCACAGAAAGCTGATTAATGAATTTAAACTTTCATCAATGGTTTCATTTGATATGCATAATATTTACATGTATCGTAAAAATAGCGCGAATAATCTGGAATATATGACAGTTTTTTTTTTTTTAAATTTCAAATATTTTCGCGTGTTTTTTGCTTATAACATTCAGAGTTTTAAACAGAATTGTATGAAATTTACAAAATGCTTGACAATATGTAAAAGAAGAATTAAATTAAAATTTGAATTATAAATACTTTGAATATTAGAGGAAATATAAATAATTGTAGTAAACAATTTTTTATAGCGTATGTGCGCAGACATAGAGTAATTTTTCTTTCATAAATTTAGAGCCACATATATAGAGCAACTTGTTAGTAATAAGGCAATAGCTGTCATCGAAATGCAATTTAAATTATCATGCAATTTAATTTAGAAGTATACATGAGTATTTAGGATATTCAACCTTCATACAATTCAATATTACAGTTAGAAGATTCAAGATAAAAAAATATCATTTTGGGAAAAACCCCTTATCATTTAGCTTTTCTTAGAGTCTAACCGATATTCACCTCAATGGAATGCCGTTATCTTTCTGAATATTAAAGGTATTGAATTGGAATCGTTATATAAGTTGCTCTACATATCTGGGTCTGAAATTATGAAAGAAAAATTACGCTATCATTCGCAAATGAGCAGTAAAAAATTATTTACTTAAATACTCATATTTTTTGTAATATTCAAAGTTTTTAATTCAAATTTTAATAAGATGCTTTTACATATTGTAAAATTTTTGTAAGTTTCTTAAAGCTCGGTTCAAACCTCTTTATGTTAAAAGCAAAGTCTCCCAGAAAAATTTGGGATTTTTTAAAGAAACATTTTTATCGTCCTGATTATTCGTGCTATTTTTACGAAAATTCTTGTAAATATTATGCACATCGAGCAAAACCACTGATAAAAGTTTCAACTCATTTTCAGCTTTCTCTGAAACGGGAAGAGTCGAAATCTCTTTTTGTCTTCATCACTTTCTGGTCTCCCCGTAAATGCCCTCGTAACCGAATCTTTATTGTAAAATGTGAACTACGACTACTGTATATTCCACGGCTCTCCGCAACTGATTGCGTACCACTGAATCAATATTAAATACAATTTTTTCGCATCATAAAAATTGATCGTAACCTTTGGACACAAATATACAGTCGCGGAAATAATGTATTCACCCTGTGAGTATTATTCTGTGATCGTTCATTGGGTATTAGAAAAAAAGGTACCGATCTTCAGGAAATAACGTATGCTAAAAGATTCTATTGTTAAAAATTTCATAAGGGGTCATCTAAATATTAAAAATTACATTAACTTCAAAATTTTGAATAGCAACATCCATTTTTAATGTCATAAATAAATTTTTCATGAAGAAATACTTCAGGAAATAAATTTTGGTTAATATCCCTTGAATATATCGGAAGATATTCAACATTTTGTGTTCTAAATAGAAAAGGGGTCGTCACCACATTTAGACAGAGAAGTTCTCTGCTTGCGTTTAAATGCCGGTAGTAGTATATAAAATTATTTCGCACTTTAAATGTTATTTTCAAAGTAATGATCTACATTTTACAATCGGTAAAACTTGATACGTAAAAAAATATATCGATTAATATTACACCACTTTAATTTATAAAATTTTAATTTATATATAAATAGTTAAATGTTTATATATTTTAAATTTTAAGAAAGAAAGTGGTGTAATAATTATATTTAGTAATGAAAACGTTTTTGAAATACATATCGCCACCTTCAGGGCATCGTTTTGCAGCGAAAATTGAAAATTTATTGTAACTTCAAAACTTCTCGTACGAATATGCTGAAGTGTTGCATAGACTTATCAAAGGGGCATCTGCTTCGATTACTGATAAAATTTATAAGTATTGCAATTAAAAAAATGTTTAACATCAATTTTTATAAAATATTTCAAGTGCTCAAAATTATTTTAAAATAAAAAAGTAAAGTGTAAAATGTGCAGAATAATTCATACTATTACATTAAAAAAAATTCTAGGTCAATAGTTATCTCAAGATATCAATAAAAGTTCAAAATTTTACTTTAACCCACTCAGCGGCAAGCCCGAAATATCTCGCGAACCTTTTTGCATCTCAAACGGAAGACTATGAAATAACTCGCAAACTTTTCTGCATCTCTAGAGCCAGGTCCGGGTATTCTTGGGCTATTGGAATTTCCTTTCCCCCAGGACCACATACATACTAGTAATTGGAGGGTTGGCCTGTCCATTGTGAACCTTCCATTGTGTATGTCACCCCGCAGTTTGAAGAAGAGGGGTTGTGAGTTTGTGTGTGGACTTTCTGCTTTCTACCCTTATTTCTACCCGTTTCCTGCCCCCTTAAATCACTGTCATATCTCTCCTTTGAGATTGGAGAGCGCAGAAGGGGGAAGGAATGTTCATTGTTTAAAATTGATGCCGTTTGCTAGTACAACTCAGTTTTCGAAGGTGACAGTTCTCAAACGTTTCAAAATTTCCATAGTGCAGCTGGGAGGGTTAATATCTGTCATTCCTCTCTACAGCCACTTTTGTTTGGCACAGAATTTTTGAGCCCCTAAACATAATGTTAAAATACTACTGAAATCCCTCTAAGCGACAGTGTTTACCCATTCAACTTCAATGAAATACATTGCTTTCCTGTCTCTTTGACCTCGGATATTTTATTAATAGAAAAAGGAGGAAAGAAAGAGTAAACAATTCATACACACAAAACTTTAATCATTCCTTTCCTAAAAGCGAAGAGAGAGGGAACTTGGAGCGAGAATTCAAGATCTTTTTTTTATGTGTCATTGACTTTCAGACGCTGATTCGGACTCGAACAATAAAGTTGGTGACGTGGGTTGACCACCATCAGCAAATAAAACAAACACATGAAAAAACTTAAGAAAAAATAGATGATGCAATTGCCCATTCCTGAACAACATCTGACGAATTGATTAGGGATTTATTTTTCAATTGAAAAAAATTACTTCCGAAAAAGCTGAAAGAATCAAACACAAATTGTATCGTTTTCAAAAGAATTAGAAATTTTCGAATACAAAGTGCTTTTTTTAGATGATCCTTAAAATTCATGTCAGAAATATCGAATTAGATCTTGTGAAAATAATATTTTAAATTTTCAGGTATAAACCCCTTTTGAAGAGTCCACCACCCTGAAAGCGGAGGTTGGCTGGCGTAGAGATGTTTCACGGTACTGCAGAATTCCAAAGACCAATACTCTTCCAAAAATTAAGCGCTCAAAATTCGAGTGCTTTTCGATCAACAGTACTAATGTGTATCGAAACTTCAAAAGAGCAGAAGGTCATCTCATTAAAAGAGGTTTCTTACGAAAGAAAGAATGGTATGCGTATTTATTTTTCTCTACATAATTTTGAAATATAATAGCGCCTTGGTGACGCAGTGGCAAGCTTCCACCCTCTGTATCAAAGGGTTCCTTCCAGGTTCAAAAACAAATTTAGCCAAATATCCGACTTCTATGTTTGTTTGGTGCACGAAAAATATGATTTCCTGCCGTTCATGTGGCGTGTAAACTTAGGGGTCTATTCTGGTACCCCCGGACCAAGACTCTTCCAAAAAATCGAGTGTTTTTCGATCAACAGTACTGATGTGTATCGAAACTTCAAAAGAGCAGAAGGTCATCTCATTAAAAGAGGTTGCTTACGAAAGAAAGAGTGGTATGCGTATTTATTTTTCTCTACATAATTTTGAAAGATAATAGCGTCTTGGTGACGCAGTGGCAAGCTTCCACCTTCTGCATCAAAGGGTTCCAAAACAAATTTAGTCAAATATCCGACTTCTATGTTTGTTTGTTGCACGTTAAATATGATTTCCTGCCGTTCATGTGACGTGTAAATTTAGGGGTCTATTCTGGTACTCCCGGTTGGGTTGGGAGGCGTCACTTTTTCCGTTGTTAATGGGCCGGGAAAAGTGACCTCTCCCAACCCAACCGGGGGTAAAAGAATAGACCCCTTAGAGAGGAGGCTCCCGTCTGTTGTGTCAAGACTAAGATTTAGAATTGGGAGGTCCGTTCCAAAATTGCCCTCGCATTGCTTCACGGCGGGACTTTAATGTAACTCATACAATCTAAATTTGAAAGCGCTGTAGTGTTCAAGTGTTAATCACAAAAACATTTTTCAGAATTATTCAAATTATTTCTCACTAATATTAAAAATTTGTGTCGTTCATAATTTAAAGAATGGTCGTTGCTTCGTAAGTGTCTACTCTACAGTAGGTGATTTTTAAACGTTTAAAAAGTGATATTTTTTAGAAACCATGAAACTGCCTTTTTCCATTTGGGGGTTCCATATTTAGACGAATATTTTAGCAGAACAATCACATGTCTTATCGATTGCAGAAAAAGTGAGTTATCGTAATCGGTGACTTGAAAACATCATTCAGACGAAGAATTTAGATGGAAAGGCGTTAGTAGACTTGAAGCTCGCTAATCACAATCAGATGTCACTTCATGGTTAAGAGTGTCTCAAATGGTGGCATTCGGGTTATAAAATCGATTTTATATAACATATAGCATCACCAGGAAGACAGTCTAACGGCCTTATTCACCACCCATGGTTAAACCATGATCAGCGGTTAAACGAGAATTAACACGAACAAGCGAATGCTGACCGAAATGATCGGCTGGATGTATACCCTAACTGTCGAGTTGGCGAGAAACTCGGCTCGAAGGCTGAGGGTAACTTTAAAAATCGCCAACAACCGAGAATTTTAGATACCATGCCAAAATAGCAATCCGCTAGGGTATACATTTGGCGACGCATTTCGGTCAGCTTTCGCATTATCATGACAGAACCATCATTTAACCGCTGATCATGGTTTAAACATGGATGGTGAATAAGGCCACAAGGTTACTTAAGACCTGTGATATCTACAGCTGATAGACGAGCCATTCAATGCACGACCACATAAAGAGTTAACAGCTCGAGAACCGATTTCAGATCAAACTACGCAACTGGAACAATAAATTTTAGACAAATTGTCAACAGACGCGTATCTAATAAGGACAGTTACTTCCAGTGACTTGTTGTATGCATTCCCTTCAACGCATCGCAAAAAAGAGCCTGTTTCTGTGAAGCCAAGAAAAAGATTCTCGGAAAAAAGCAAGAAATGGGTCGTGTCCTTTTTTTAGTTGAATTGAGATTCAGTGTTTCTTATCAAGTCTTCATCTGGGGAGAATGTGGTGCCCATAGAGTAAAGATAACAAAGTAGTATCTTATACTCTAAGGTGGTGCCCTCTACCACACCTCCAGCATAAAGGAAATCAATCGTTTCTACGGAAGTAGAATAAGGCCCGTAATATTAAATATGCAAAGTGGGCAATTGACAAGGGGCTAAGGCCGGGTGATGACCAGATTTCAATATTGCGATATATCGTCTAAGTTAAATCGATATTTCTAGATATACTGAAATTTTCTTATTTATTTATTTGAATTATAAATCGCCTCTGAACACAATGGCTAATCAAAATTAATCTGAAAGGAATTTTCAGTTTGTATCTTGCTGAATTTTCATTTGAAACAATAAACATATATTTTGCCTTTTCCTTAATAAAATAATAAAAAAATAATGGTATTAATCTTTCCATGAGAGTATACAATGCTGGAATAGCAATTCGTTTAAGAAAATTTGGCATGTCTCAATCTATCATAATATTTAATGCCGTCATTCCTTAAGATAATAGTGTGATTTTTAAAATTTTAGCTTCAATATTGCTGATTTATTAAACATTAGTTTATTGCATCTTTCACAAAAGAAAAAAAACATACTAATATCTTTAACAATCTAAATTAAACAGTTTCAAATAAATCCTAAATTCAAAGTATAAAGTCTTTAAAATTAATTCACTACTTGAATAAACTAAAATTATAATTTATTTTCAAAGTATGAGCCGATAATTTAATACAAAGAAGCAACTAGAATTTTAGCGTAATTGGTAGTATAGCTGGTCTCAATTAGACGAAATAAAAGCAAATGTGTTGTTTAGTGTTCGGAAAGTTTATAGAAACAGGAAATAAAAAGATTGATCGTAAAAATAATCCTTTTTAATGTATTCTAAAATCCAATTGAAAATTACGTAAAAGAAAAATAAAGAAGGAAAAAAACCCCTCTTGCTGGAAAAATTTATTATAGCTAATATAAGCCAATAGACTACCACAAAGAAGCTTTGGCTCCAGATTTGGCGTTAAAAAAACAATGCATCGAAATGATATCGTGAACATTATCAGAGTCAGTTGAACTTGGATTCGATATTTAACAGGAAATCAGAAACAAAATCATAAATTCAATTAGTTTCAATGTATGTGAGAGGAACGAAAGATACGGAGGGAAAAAAAGAGAAATAAAGTCAAAAGAAAGAAAGAAGAATTTATTATAACCACAGGAAAGCAAACATAAATTTCTGTTTGCAAAAGTTGGGAGTTCGAGACTTGGTAATCTATCGCTCGAAATTCGGCTTCATATCGAGATCACATCGAGCAGATTATTGATGCCTTTCGATATTGGATATCGATATCTGAGATTGAAGTTCATATTGAGATGATATTGAATACAACGTTGGGGATTTAAAGTGATTGAATTTGACGTGGTTTTCGATGTGAATTAGCTTAGCTCATTCAATCAGCTGAACAACCTAAAACTGACTCCGTTGCCGAGATGGGCGTCAAGGCCAAAAGAGTAAAAACGCAGAAATAATATGTGTGATTTTTTAATCTTTTCTTTAGCGTTTTTTGTTTTGTATCTTTTTTTTGCTATGCGTCATATTCTTTCCTAATTTTTTATGCAGTCTTTAGATAAATATCATGAGATTTTTTCGGCATTTTATTACGATTGCCATAAAAAGAAAAGATTTTGTCTAAATTTCTTCATTAAACGCGTCTTACATGTGACTGATTTTTTTTACATTTATGAAAAAAATAGATTACACGCTGTTTTTGATTCATAAACCTATAATTAACTTTCCAGCGGGCGCGCTTACGCAAATTTTACGACATATCGTGCATGTATTACACAATATCATCATTATCATTGACACACACATATATATATATATATATATATATATATATATATATATATATATATATATATTTAGTTATTTTACGAAAATAAATGCAACTTTTTATTTATGTTATCTGTATTTATTAGCCTAGTAGTAAACAAAGATTTTATAAAGAAAATTGCTCTTAAATATATAAAATAACGATATAAATATGTAATACGATGCGCAATTCAAGTATCTCTTGCAAACGCGCGCCCGCTGGAAAGTTAAAAATATTTTCTTAAGTTCATATCGGGTAATAAACAAAACTACGAATACTCTAAATTTCCACTGTTTTCTTGGAATTCAAAAAATTATCAGGTCATGCATCAAATAAAAAAAAGCTTATTTTTTTTATTTAGAGTAATTAATAAATTTAAATTGAATAATTTTTATTCAATCGATATATCGATTATTTTTGAAAATTAACATCGAAAAATATTTTTTTAAAAATATCGATTTTTTTTTGGATAAATCGAAAATCGGCACAGCCCTACTAGGGGCCTGGATGTTTTCTGTTGTATTTTCAAGGTAATATAAATTTGTGCTTTCGTTTGATTTACAATGATCATGAATGGATGATTCAACTTATTCAAATCAAAATCAGGCATTACTGAAATTTCGGAGCATTATTCTAAGGGGTTTTTTTGCGAATTAGAAGGGTACATCAGTGTAGGTCAATTTTTTCGAAGTTTGCTGACTGACTCACAAATTAACAACTAATAATAATAAGTCAACGCCGGAAAAGTTTATGTTATATTTTGATTGCATCAAAATAATTTTGCCATTTTTTTAAATTTTAAATTTAATCTTTTCTTATACGCGAAATACTGAAACTAACTACCTTGAAGATGACTGAGCAGTGAAAGACAAAGTAACCCTACGTCTAGCATCGCAGGAGCCGCCTTTGTCAAAACCCCATTTATTTTGCCTGCTTCCTCAGGAAAAGGAAGTTAATATCTCACGTCAAAAAAATGCACTTCGCTTTCCAACGAAACGCTGTTGGATGACCTATATATCAGCGTTTTTTAACGGATTGATTAGTAAAGCGAATAATTAATTGAATGTTATAAGAGCAGAATCTTGTAGTTTCTTTTTTAAAAAATTAAAACTGTAGAAATCTAACACAACTCTCATATGACCAATGAACCCAAACGAAACTTTCGCAGATTCAACCTCCCTCTTTCCCCCAAAAAAATGCTTCAGTTTTTTTTGTTAGGTTGCTGAAATTGAATACTTAACGAAGTGTAGACACAAAACAGCAAAGACAGGTTATTGATGTGAACGTTTTTACAATACTACTTTGTATTGAGTATTTGATGTTAGAATGCAGTTATATGGAATTTTCTGTTTGTCGTTTTCGGTAATTGATACAAAAATGCGCATTTTAAAATTTAGTGGCTCTTGAAAAAGCTACACATAGTTGTCCATGCGTAAATTCAGCATTTGTAATATACAATCTAGCTCTTTGGAGTTCTTGCAACTGGAACATAATGATAGTCTCTGCAAAGCCAACATCCAATGAGAATCGTCTCCTGGTCATTTCAAAAGCCATGACTGGGTAAGATGGGATGAGGTCTCTGCAAAGCCAACATCCAATGAGAATCGTCTCTTGGTCATTTCAAAAGCCATGACTGGGTAAAATGGGGTGAGGTCAATTCGCGGTATGACAACAGCTTTTCAATAGTCCAAAGAGATGATAATCATTTGCTGTAATGTACGGACTGTAGGCAGGTGTTCCAATGATTATGTGGTGGATGTGTTCGACAGCCCTGATCTTTGCTTAAGAGATCTTTGAGCCAATTAACAGAAAGGTGACAATGCATCCATGGAGATTCGGGACGATCATTCTTTTCCTGCTGATTAAGTCCTTGTTTCGATTTTAAATTTCTGATCAACATGAGAATAATATTTGTATTTAATTTAATTTATGATTTGGCAAGTCTAATGTGGGATAACAACGAGGTGATACAACTGGGTGTCAGTTGTATCGTCAGATTTTAAGGATTCACAACTATAGTAAACCACACAATCTACCACAATGCTTTTCACAACATGTTCGTTGATTTATGTGCTCTCCTCATTTTTCAAGCATAATACGGCTTTGCTGATAAAGTAGCCCACATTTTTAACATAATTTAGTTAGCTTTATTTTAATTTTTCTTTTAATTGAAAAACAATCTGTTTTAATTTGAACTGAGTATTCTGTCGGTGTCTGTAAAGACTCCTATTCACTGTGACCTTCCTCCCTGGATGCAGGCATTTTATTTGTTGAATAAAAGGGACATTGGCAACAGAAATAATATATAGGATGTGTTCAAACCTATGTGAGTTAACATTTCTTTTAGCAAAATGAATTTTGTTGGATTTTTATTTCCGCATGAAGACTTATTTTAATTTGGAATTATTTCTCCTTTTACCACTTTTTTAGTTTAAAAACATTACGCACCATTATAATTGCAATGTTTTATAAACAAATAAAAGCAGTGGTTCTCAAACCATAGGGTGAAACGACACTAAAAGAGATTAGAACTTCAAAAACATCTACTATTGTTTTTGAACCAATCAATTCCTTGTATTACTCTTAAAATAAAATTCCGTCTTCCTAAATGCTTAGTATACATAAGAAACTCCAAAGCCCCATTAATATTATTAATTTTAAGACGATTCCAAATTTTGTTGAAATCGTCTTTAAAATGGAAAATTGGCTCCCAGATGATTGAAAGGTTAAAACCCCGTGATGCGAGGAATAAAGAAATAATAAAGGAATAAACAGTTAGCAGATATGTCTCATCCTTTTTAAAGTTGCTTCAGAATTTCACATATCAGATCTTTATTAATAATATAGTATTATGCTGTTCCAAAGAATGATGCTCAGTTGAAAAAGACAGTTATAAAAAATATAGAGATATTTGATTAAAAAAAGTTCAACAGTTGTATTTAAAGCATCAAGACGAGTAAGATTGGTTTGTGAACATAAGTGCCAGTGCTATGCACTTCTCAGTCTCAATTGATGCTTTAACCGCAGTAGATAACCACATAGAAAATGCCATTATTGGAAATGAGATGAAGGAAAAAGAGGCAAGACAAAGAATGATATTCAACCTTATTTGAAAATACAGTTATTGTGAGTGACATGGATTCTACCAAAATTCTAATGACCATGAAAGTCTGTATGACATTGTGAAAGAGATTCCTTATAGAGGTTCAAAAGGAAGGAACCATTTTGTAGTTTGTAGGGGAAGAATGGTTGTGATCAAAAAGAAGTTGATAACGAAAGAGCAGACGTTGATCTAAAATGCCTGTAAAAATGTCTAGCCAGTTTCGTGGAGTGATTTTCTACATTCTCTACTCTCAAGGCAGACTGGATAACCGAGTTTCTTATATGCGAGTTCGCATCTGTTATAATGAGGAGCAGTGGCGTAGCGAGCAGCAAACAAGGGGGTATGGATGTAGGATATTAACCTTAAAGTATAATTAAATCACTGTAAGAAAATGTACGTGCTAGATTAATTTGTTTGGCGATAGATGGAACCACAGTTCTGCTGCAAGCAGCGCCATCTTTTTCCCTAACAAAACTGGACTGCACACCGAGAGCGAGCTGCAGCACCCCGCAGGCAGCCGTCATGAAATCTCTCTAAATCCCTCTGTTGACCGATTGTTCTTGGCGCAAATATTGTGAATGACATGGACATCGCCCGATCTCCCGACTGTAAGTAACGATGTCCCGTCTAACTTTCGTTATGGCTTTCTCATCTCTAATTGTTAATCTTTAACCCGTAACATCTATCCCGTATTAATCTGGCTCACTAATAAATATGACTTCATGTAAATTCTCAGCATTCCAATAAAGCTTTTTGTGTATACAGGGTGTCCCAAAACGACGGCATAAACTCTGCACAGCTAGATTCCTCGTTGGGAGTACATAAAAACTGCCCAAAGGAGCGTTCCTGTACGATCCATAGTTTACGAGAAAAATACGAAAAACAAAGTATGACGTCACTGCCGGTGCAAGAAAAAAACACTTTATTGGACATATCAACAACAGTATTTGCATATCTTTCCAGACGATAATGTTTAAAATGTTTCTCAATGAGGTCTTAACCGAGTTCCTCGATGACATACCATTAGCGGCAATACAGGGACTTTGGTTCCAGCATGATGGGGCTCCGGCGCATTTCTGTGCTCCTGTACGTGGTTGGCTGGATATGGAATACCCCGGCCGCTGGATCGGACGTGGGGGTCCGGTTCTATGGCCGCCACGTTCGCCAGATCTTACACCGTTGGATTTTTCCTATGGGGCCATCTCAAGGAATTGGTGTATCGAGACGTAGTGACAACACAAATGGACTTAGTTGCTCGTCTGCATGCTGCTTGTACTTGGGTGGACCCCGCGACGCTACAGCGTGTGATGAGAGCCATTCCACGGCGTGCTCAAACCTGCCTCGACATGCACGGCGGACACTTTGGACATCTGCTTTAAACTGTGCACATACTGCTGTTGATATGTTCAATAAAGTGTTTTTTTCTTGCACCGGCAGTGACGTCATACTTTGTTTTTCGTATTTTTCTCGTAAACTATGGATCGTACAGGAACGCTTCTTTGGGCAGTTTTTATGTACTCCCAGCGAGGAATCTAGCTGTGCAGAGTTTATGCCGTCGTTTTGGGACACCCTGTATATATTCTCCCCTGTAAATTCTCCCTATAGTATTTGAAAAAATGTTTTGTATTTAACTTGAAGTCTCCTCATTTATTCTATGTAATATTTTGTTCCAAATTTAATGTAGTAAAAACCCTTAAATCCCTTAGATATAAATCCGATCTATTTACCCCTTATAGGTAACCCTTTTCCGTGGGCTTTTTGTTCATCGAAGAGAATCCCACGTGGATGCCTCGGGCGCCAGTTTTAGGGAGCGCCAAAAACATTACTGCGGTTATGCTGTTTTTTTCAAAAAAATATGATGAGGGCGCCCAAAAATAATACCATGCCCCAAACGCTACAAACGCCTGCTAAGTCACTGATGATTACTACAGTAAAAAAAAAATCATGTTGTTTCCTGGGCTTCACTTACCTACACTACGCGACTGCCCATGGTGACGAAACGTTGATGCGTTTATGTCACTTTTAAAAGTCAAACACGCTGAGGCGGCAAAAATATCTACAGCCCGGGTTACACTAGCGAAGCCTCTGATGATAATGCGGGGAGGGGGGTAAATCATATCATAAACCGACCGCCATTTACCCTCTCCACGCCACTGATGCAAAGAACTTTATTTTGTATTGCTTGTATATTGCTTCGGTTAGTCTTATATGCCGACACCCAAAAAGGACAAGCATAAACAATGGCCTGATTACTTGTATAATCCCTTTGAGAACGACTGTCACATGGGAGTTCCAGCTGCTTGGTAGCTCTGAGCGTGCCGTAATCCTCAAAAATTTTAGTTGCTTGGTAGTTTTGAGCGTGCCGCAATCCTCAAAAATTTAAGTTGCTTGGTAGCATTGAGCGTGCCGCAGCAATCCTCAAAAATTTAAGTTGCTTGGTAGCTCTGAGCGTGCCGCAGCAATCCTCAAAAATTTAAGTTGCTTGATAGCTCTGAGCGTGCCGCAATCCTCAAAAAGCTAAGTTAAAGCAATTCGTCTTCATTGACATTTTTGAATATCTACCCATAAAAGGCAGACTCAAATTGAATTTCAACAAAACCAGTTTTACATAGTTATGTGCAGGGCGCCATCTCATTAAAAGAGGTGTCTTATGAAAGAAAGAGTGGTATGCGCATTTCGATTTTTGTACCTAATTTTCAAATATTACTATGACTTGGTGACCCAGTGGTAACTTGGCTTCTACAGAAAAGTGCTCCATGTTCGAAAACAAATTTCGCTAAATATCCGCCTTTTATATTTGCTTGGTGATGATTCTGAGAAGCTTCTGAAATATTACTTCAAAGGTTAAACGTTCTGCCACTGGTGTGACGGGTAAATTTAGAAGGGCCCGCTGACTGAGTTATCATCCTCGTCATCTGACAAGGTTCAAAATTGCCATGTAGTCCCAAAATAGGCGTCGCGCTTTACAACAGGACGTTAATGTAATTAATATAATATAAATTTCAAAATACAATAGTGTCCAAATGTTAAGTAATAAACGCATATTTCCACATTATTCAAATTATCTGTACTAATATTTTAAAAATAGATGCCGTATTTAATTTTGAGACTTGAAAGTAAATGGTATTATTTATTCCTTTTTAAGAATATCTCAAAAGTTGGTATTCAGGTTATGAAACCGATTCCATATTACAGATAACATCATCAGGTAGGCAGTCTAAGGGCTGCGATACCAGTAGATGATCGATACGTAGCATCAAATTCAAAACGCCAAGAAGAACTAACGGCAGAAGAACTATCTTCAGACCTCACTATGGCGACTTTAGTAATGATTTTTAGCCAAACTGTCAACAAACGCGCAGTTAAGAATGACTTTTACGCCCCGGCAATTGGCTTCGCGTTTCTCTCAAGCCATCGCAAAAGAGAGTCCATTTTTGTGGAGCCAGAAATCCCATTCTTGTGCACAGCAAGAATGGAGGCTTGTTGTTTTCGTGGATGAGTGGCGATTTAGTACACAGAGTTATTCTCAACGAGTCTTCAAGCCATCGCAAAAGAGAGCCCATTTTTGTGGAGCCAGAAATCCCATTCTTGTACACAGCAAGAATGGAGCCTTGTCGTTTTCGCGGATGAGTGGCGATTTAGTGCACAGAGCTATTCTTGACGAGTCTTCATCTGTAGAGCCTGGTGCCTGTTACAACCCCTCCAACATAAAGGAAATCGATCACTGTTGTGGAAGTAGAATCCTAGAGCACGGGATACAGCTCTTCATATCTTTAATATGGTTTCTGTGACTTCACAGTCGTATAGAAGTGATGTTCCTGAAACTTATGTAGGGTATTTAAGGAGAGCCGTTGGCAGCGAATTTATTTTTAGGGACGAGCGGCGAATCCGCACATAATTCAGCTTGTGAATGATTTCCTGAAGAAGAAGGGCATTCGCTGAATAGTGTGGCGAAGCAGAACACCCGATCACAATCCAACGGAGCATGTTTGTGATGTTCTTGGAAGATGAATTGACCGTCGTTGAAATCTTCCCAGTATCTTTTAGAGTTTAAACTCTTCGCTTTTAGAAGAATGGGATTTGTTGCTACAAACTTTTAAAAACACGTAACTTCATTTTCAGCATGAAGGCTTTTAAATCTGTGTTGGCTTGTAAAGCTGTGTGTTGCGGCCACAATCTTTATTGCTGAAAATTTTCGATTAGTTTTTAATTAAAAATCGAATTAAAATTTATAAAACTCTCTTTAGTAAGCATCTAGAACCCAAGAAGAACTTACGTGCCAAATTTGGAAGCTGTAGGTACAACGATCTGCCTGTTAAGCGTTTTGAATGATTTTTGCATCATGCATGCCGCAATTTACAGAGAGTGTCCAACCTAAGAGCATTATCATGCTAATAAAGCGTAAAACAGAGTTAAGATACATAATAAAAAGAAATATATGTGTTAAACGGTAGATGTATTGACATTAAAGATTATTTTTTTAGATTCTTGAGAAGATTCCTCTGGTGCTTCAACAATGACACAAGGCCTTAAAGAAGTAAGCAAATCTATATTAATAATACAGGAGAATCTGCGTCTGTGTGCGTGTGTTTTGGTGCTCTACAGGGAAAACCGCTGGACCTAGAGCTTCGAAATTAGACACAAACATATTTTGTAAGGAATGTGCACCTTGAATCTCTTTTGCTGAATTTTTTATTAAAAATTAAGTGATTTTTTTGTTTTTCCTTTATAAGGTCCGAATATATTACAGCACAAAATTCATTTTTACACCATCTCAAAATCTGTTATAGATTCATGTTTGAAGTTTTTCATACAAGTAAAGTACGCCTTTCTCATTATAGTGAAATGGGTTTTTTTAATTCAAAAATTTATTTTATGCGAATTTTTTTGTGTCAAAACAAAAAATGTTAAATTGGCCATTTCGATGTACCTTTTCTCAAAATCTGTTACAGATACACGTTTGAAATTTTTTATACAAGTAAAGTACACCTTTTTCATTATACTGAAAAGAGTTTTTTTTTTAATCTCAAAACTTTATTTTTTACCCAATTTTTTGTGCCAAAATAGGGTAAAATTACACTATATCTAATTAAATATTTTGACAGTTTATAAAAAATATTAAAAATTTACCAAAAGCTCAGTTCAGTATAATGATACAGGTGTACTTTACTTGAATGAAAAATTTTAAACATGAATCTATAACCGATTTTGAGAAAGTCGAAGTCGCCAATTTAACATTGTCGGAGTAAGGGTTTCTACTCTTAATAGAAATTATTTTTTAAACTTGTATTTTTTGTTTTGAATCTTATTTGCTTACTTTTCCACTCTCAATGTTCAACGACTTCCGAAAATGCAAAAAAAAAAAAATGCATAAAAAAAACCCAACACAAGAACCCCGCCGATCGGCGCTGCAAAAAAACCTGCCGCCCCCCCCCCCCGAAATCCGTTCACTGAGCAGAAAATCAGGAGTGAAAAAACAACTCTTTCTTCCTTTAGCTTAGAGGGACTATGGGCTGAAAGTCAACACAGCTCTGGCTGGCACGGAGCCAACTGAACGAAAGAAAGATGCTCTTTTTAATATATTTTTCTTTTTTTCCCACACTCTCCACACAAGTTGCAATCTCATTGGCTGTTTATAAGTTTCGGTTCGTGTTGCGACGATAGATTCAAGCAAATAATACTATTCTCAAACTTTCAAATTTTTAGAGTATTTCAGTAAAAAATGTATTTAATATGTTTTAGCTTAAAAATAAATTTTCCGTATATGATTTGTTTTATATTCATTTTGGAAAGAGTGTTATCGAGTGAACTGGGCAAGGAGGGAAGTGTATATGTGGAACTCCGATTATTACTTTTTTTTCGTCAGAGGAATCGTCACATCAACATTCACTTTAATATTTGTTAGTAAAACTAATAGAAAATGTGTGTCATATGCTGGTGGTTATTTACTTTGTTTGAAAAGCAGGAAATTTCTCATCTGCATTTGGAATTAAAAAATTTGGCCTACTTGGAGATAAAGTAGCTTTTAAAATTGTATTCTCTTGATAAACATTTTTTTGCAGCCCTCCTCGTTTCTGAGCTCACGAGCCGCCACTGGTTTGCAGGAAATAAAACTAAAGTGGAAAAATTGCTTTCGTAAACAATTAAAAAATGTACAAGGAGAAAAAACATGACCAAAATAAAACTTTCATTATAAATATATTAAAACGCATAAATTCAGCAAAATGGACAGTTCTAAACATATAAAATAAACAAAAAGAGGTAGCAATAAAAAAAATGTACAACTGAACGCTTGGGGAATTTATAGCTTAAATAAAACGGGTAAAAATACTGTCATTGCTTGTACGAAACGAAGTAAAAGATGATTTGCTCTGGGCGAATGTAAAGAATGAAGAAGATCATGCTTTATCGTTCCTTAGGACCGTTAATGAGTGTACATCTTTGGAAACGATACTCTTGCATGTCATTAAGTGCTTGGCATTCTGCCTTTCACTACAAGAGTACGAACACAGGTCACGAAATAACAAAATTGAAATGTTTAGTTAGAAACTTGGCATTGTGACTGTTCGCGTATCAGAGCTGCCGGTAAGTAATTCAGTTCTCGAAATTCGAGAATTTTCTGGTAAAAACAACCTTCTTTTTACATGTTTGCATAGCCCGGCTGTCGTCTTCTTGTTAACCCTTTCCGGGGCAGTGGTCGAAAATCCCAATCTACTTTGAACGCCGGAAAGTTGCACGAAGGGGCAGTTAATAGTACTCCTTTTAGAATGTAGATGGCAGCACTACGAAATTTCGCTTTCGAATCGGAAATATTAGAGATTAAAAATGCGAAAATTCCTTGACTCAGAGATAGGATATTTTTTGAGTTCTTGGCGTCTATAATTTTAGCAAATTCACTCGACAAGTTTCCTCCAATATTCCTGAAGGGTTTATTTACGATTTTCTTTAGGACTGAAAATATCTTTTGAGTGTATCAAGATGCCTGTTTCTAAAGGGGTCCTTATATGAAGGGGGTGTTCTAAAAGGGGGACAACCCCCTTGGAAGGATGCAGGTTAATTTTTTTTTTTTTTGTAGATTCTATGTCTTGACAATAAACTAAACCCATTCATGATGTTTTTTCATCATATTTCAAAAAATCTAATGCCTTGCACCGGAAAGGGTTAAGAGAGATTTCTTTTGAATGTAAAAGTGGTAATCAGTATTTTTTCTTCAAAATAATGAGATCCAAAGGTTTTAATTTCATTCACAGGTCTGAAATAATCCGATGAGCCCGAACTCCATTTTATGGCTCATCGACTGAAACCTGTGCATATTTTTTCCCTTACTTTCTCGTATACAAAGTATAGAATGTTTTCGAATCGTTAGAAAATTGGATATCGAGATTCTTATGAATCTGCACGTTTTCGTCTATTCTTGCGCATGTGAAAGCGATGGCGGAAAATCGCGACAAACTAGATTAATGAAATTTGATGTGTAGTTGCATCAGTATTATAGACCTGTATGCAATTTGGGTTCTAGTAAGTGAAAACGATGTGGTCCAAATCAAACCAACCAAAAATAACCGATGTGGTGAGAACCAAAATGCGGTCTGGATTTTCTGAAACCTGGGCTTGAAAAAACTCGATTCGGAATGATATCTAACTTCCTCTAAATGCCATTACTCACAAACAGAAAAAGCTGGAGAGGTGAAATTTGGCATTTCGTCCCAACACCAGAATTATCGACCTCTCTCAAGTTTTGGGCAAATGTCATCAGAGGGAATTTTGTCTATCTCTCCGGCCGTCCGGGTGCATGAGGAACATGTGCGTGAACTTGGGGGGGGGGACCAGTCCAACCCTCAAACACAACAAAATATTCAAAAAATAACATTTGATAGATCTAAAGTAATCTTTGATATATCTGTCCTAAGCATGTGCCAGATTTCATCCACCATATGCTTAATCACCAGAATTTCCGATCTATCAAATGGTATTTTTTGAATATTATCTTAGAAACGCAGCAACCTAGATCCTTGGTGATCCTTACAACAAAATAGTAGGCCAGAGTCATATTTTAGTAGATCAAATCTTTCGAAAGGGAATATTTATTTTATACTGTTACAAAAATACCTTATTCTCTTCATTATACGACGAAGCTGTGCGTGTGTGTGTGAGTGAGCAAGTGCACGCGTGCTATGTTAATGATAATTTCCGAGCTCTCATTTACAGCTTAAAACTTAAAATATATAAAATGAAATAGAAGCGTCGGTAGGATTCATTTCTTAACAAACTGTTTCCACGTTAGTGTCTGTTAAGAAGACAGATCTGACACGCCGTTTTAGACTGCAAAGGCTTAATCTAAGTCAAAATTTGGGGGAAGGTTGTGAATGACACTACTTCTTTGCAAGTACACTCCTGTTCAGAAATAAGCAACAGACACGAAAAGACGCGGTACGCATGCAAAACGGTGAATTAAAACACCCAATTTACATATGAGGTACAGATTGCATCGCCGAATGCAAATAGACAACCAGAATTAGCATGAAACGCAATCCCGCGGTCACACTGCAACTCCTTAAAAGGGGGCTTGCCGGACCTATGCTTCAGTTCGCAAGCAGCGACAGTTCCCCGGATTCCGAGATAGCCAAAGCGGAAATAATGATTAGAAGAAACCATTTGCACGAAGAAATGCGTTGGAGAGCTGTCGGTATGTTGCAAGCTGGTGCAAGACAATCTGCTGTTGCTAGAGAGCTGAATGTTCATAGTAGTGTCATCCATAGGCTGTGGAACCATTACCAAAGGGATCAAAACGCCAATAGAAGGCTTGGGTCAGGACGCCAGAGAATCGCTACCTGTTGCAATGTGCCAGAAGCTGGAGGACACTAAAAGCGCGACAGCTGGCGTCGCAGCTCTCTGCTGCTGCAGGAAGGCCCATATCCCGCCAAACTGTGTCCCGCAGACTGCATGAAGGAGGACTGTTGGCACGACGACCTGTTGTTTTTGTGCCTTTGACCTCAGCGCACGTCAGAGCGGTTGCATTTCGCCCGTAAAGATCGCAATTAGACACCACAGCAGTGAGGCCACGTACTCTTTACGGATTTGTCTCCATTTAACATTTAGAACGATTCCCGAAGGGCAATGATATGGCGAGAGCCAGAGACACGCTATCGGGCCCCAAACATCGTCGAAAGAGACAATTACAGAGGTGGCGGGTTACTTGTCTGGGCAGGGATAGCAACGAACGGCCGAACCGACCTCTACGTGTTCTCTGGGGGTTCCGTCACAGCTGTCCGATATCGTGACAAAATCCTACACCCTCTTGTGCGGCCTTTTATCTTTGCAATGGATACCGAAGCGATATTTATGGACGATGACGCCCGCCCGCATAGAGCACGATTGGTGCGAAGTTATCTGGAGAATGAAACCATTCCACAGATGGCGTGGCCTGCTAGATCACCGGACCTGAATCCCATAGAGGATGTGTGGAACATGTTGGGAAGACGGATTGCAGGTCGCAGTGCGCCGCTAGACACCCTCCGCGAGCTCCAACAAGCCTTACTACAGGAATGGGAATTACTTACACAACGGGTTTGATTTTGGCGTTATTAATTCTTATTTCTAGTGGACAAAGAATGAATTATTCTCCACTAGGGAAGAAAAGGTATGGTCATGGTTTCCATTTTGTTGTTGTTAAATTCACTTCGTCTGTGAAGGTTTATTTGTTTTATGACGTCACCTCTCCAATGTTCGTATGATTTTAAACTATCCTTACTTAAAAGTCTTTACACTTTTAAAACCCATGTTTAGTCCAGTTATTATACGTTTACTAAGGATTTATACCCTATCAAAGAATAAAAATTTACTCCAATAATTGCGTTGTTCTATGTCGTTTCTTATGACCTCTGCTCTCGGGATAAAACGGAATACTAGGGGTAGCTGCGAATACCCGACCGAAAAGGATTTTCTTAGGTTGTGAGATAGTTGATAGTTTGTTGTGAGGGCCCTTTGTATTTGTAGAGCCTGTGAGAATTGACCATTGCGTCAAATGATCTGATGGAAAACATTTCCAACAGTTAGAATGAAAGAAGAGAGAAAATGAAAAAAAAAATGCTATTAAAAGAGGAGAAAGTTGTTTTGTGGTGACTCAAAAAACAGAAAAAGAAAACCTGAAAACAAAGCAATCAGAAAGAGAAGAGTATGAAGAACCAATACTGCAAAGCCTTCTTATAAAAAAAAACTAAATGAGTCCACTAAATCTGCAGTGGAGCGGAGAATAAAGACAACTACGTTATGTGAATTATTACTATTCTTATTTACATATTACTATTCTCAAACTAATTGTCTTTATTCTTAAATTGTCAACTACGGTAACTATTGTTAAATCTTAAAACATTGTCATTATCCTTAAATTGTTAACTATTGTATCTATTTATAATTTTTAAAAAAAAACTATCTTTATTCTTAAATTGTTAACTATTGTAATTATTGTTAAATTTCTTTAAAAAAATCGTCTTTTTTCTTAAATTGTCAAATACTATAACTATTGTTAAATCTTAGAAAATTGTTTTATTCTTAAATTGTCACATAAAATAAAAATTATTTTACTTTTCCACTGCAAATCTAGTTTTCCCTAATTTCCCATAGAGTTACCATGCGTATCCCGTTTTACCTCACGAGTGGGGTAAAACGGTATACTTTGACTTTTTCTACAAAAAAATCATTAATAAAAAAAGTAATGAAACTGTGACTTTTACTGAAAGATATATTAAACTCTGATAAATAAAGAATATTTTGGTGAAATTTGAGAAGCATTATGTCGAATAGTTTAGCTCCAACCGTCATTCACACTTTAGGTATCCCGTTTTAATCCACTTTTCCCTATTCAGAAGAAAGATTATTGCAAAAATCATTTCTTGCCTCTACAGCCTTTACTTTTCATCTCTGACACGACAAACTAAAGTACAACTCCTTTAAACAGCGTAACCCCCGTCAAGGGCCAATTTTGTTTGGCCCGGAGTTTTTGCCTATAGACATACGTACTCTTAAAATAACCTGTATTAAAGGTCATTCAATCCCCTCTGAGCGGCCGGGTTGGTCCGAGGCCGCCGCGACGAGTATTCATTCTATGGGTCTGTAACAGCCGAAGAGAGAGAAAGATTAGGCGATGTTAGCTGTACGCTTAACACGTTGTTTACGTTCTTTCTCTGTCGTTTTTCTTTCTAAATTATGTTATATAATTCTCAATTTCTGACTAACAAATGATGCTGATATCCATAAGTATTGATGTTAATAATTTAATCGTTTTAAAGAGATTTCAAAATAATAAAAACTTAAAATGTTTAAAAAATATGTTTTCAGTTTGAAATGTTAACATTTAAAATGAAAAATTCATTATAGAGAATAACTTTAAAAACCATTTAAGTAATAATAATTCCTTTGCCTTAAATATTTTCAAACCATTTTCAAAGCAATAACATAATAGCCCCCATTTCCATAGCAAAGCCCAAATTTTGGAAACATCGTTACTTCAATGTGAAATCGCGAGAGCAACGTATCAAGTGATTAAAAATAAAATAAATAAAAAGTAAAAAATCGGAGTTTCCCAAAAAACATTAGAGGAGCCTTTTTTTGCCTCAACTTATTTTAGAATTGCCTTTTTAGAGTTAGTTTTCTATAATTCCTTAAGTGTATATTCAAATGAACAAAATATTTCTGAGGTTGGTTTTCCCAGTTTATTTATTTATTTTGGCTGGAAATAGAAACATTTTTTTCGATGAATTTATCCATTCAATACACTTTTTCAAAATAAAAACTATTTAATTGCTCGCCCTGGAACTGAGAAAAATTTGAGGACATTGAAATCATAAAAAATCTTTCACACATTTTAATAACTTATTTAATTTGCAATTTTAACAGTCAATCAATAATAGCTCCAATATTTAAGAATTTGATTATCATAAATTCCGAGTTTTAATTCCCTGTAAAATATAAAAGAGATTTTTGAAGAAACATCAACTAATATAAAAATAGCTGCCAAAATTTTATGAAATATTGCAATAATTCCTACTTATTTTAAGCAGCAGTTGCATTTATCAAAAATAATGAAAGTATTGTTTCCAAGCCTTTGCTTTTTATACATTTATTTTAAAAATGGATAGGAATCATCCCTAGAATTCAAGTGCGTACTGAAGATAATTTATTTCTCTTTATTAGTAATATTTTCTGAGTTATTACATAATCGGAATTTAATACAATTGTTATAAAAAGTTAAACATTTTCTGCAAATACTATTCGACAAAAACTTTAACACACACAAATACAAGAAGACCAGACAGAATTGTTTTTATAAATCCGAAACATTCAAAGAAATATACGCTAATCAAAGTATATTAATAATAAAAAAAGACAAATTATTTCAACCGTCAATGTGTCTTCTCTCTACAGTCTGGCCATTTAATCTTAATATGTACTTGAAACTAAACAGGTACAACTCGGAAAAATACAGCTAATAAAGAGAAATAAGTATTCACGTGAGTCTCTGGGATGATACTGTATTCTGTTTTAGGTCATCCATTTGTAAAATAAGAATATTAGAACAGTATTTAATCTCAAAAAGAGCTCGCGAATCCAAACCACGCGAGTGGTCACTATGGTGTGCTATGGTAAACAACTGACAAACACAGAAATCGGGCCATCGCTTAGCGGGTGAGCGTAATGGCGGAAAGACTTGTAGTTCCAGGCCCATAAAACTGGTTTTTTTCTCTAGAGGAGGCCCTGGTTGGCCACCGTTGAACTTCAATGAAATATATTCCTTTTGTCTCTTCTCTTTACACTTGCATATTTTATTAAGAGAAAAGGGGAGAAAGAAAGAGCAAAACAAAAATTTTTTTCACTCAAAGAACAACACCGGAAATCAGATAAATATTAATCATATATTTCCCACTATGAAGAGAGAAGTGAATTTTGGCCTCTATCGCGGATAGACTTTCCAGAATTCAATTTTGCCTTTCAGGCACTGATTTGGACTCTGTTAAAGAAGCTACTGATACGAGTTGCGACCACGAGCAAGTGAAACATTCAGCTCAGTAGACTTTATGGAAAATAGATGATATCATTGTCCATTCCTCATCAATTACCTATGAAACGATTATGGATTTATTTTTCAATTAAAAAATTAAAATATCATCTTCGAATGATCCAAGCAAACACAAATTGTTCCGTTTGCAAAGTACTTTCTTCTTCAGATGATTCTTAAAATTCGCTTCATCAGAAATAAGAGTCAGCTCTAATTTAAACACGTGTTTTCTGCTTCCAAAAATGAAACCCTTTTAGAGATACCAATTTTCCTTGAAATAGAGGCCGGCAGCTGTAGAGAGATTTCACCTTTTCACGAACCTTCCTCAATTTTGAAATGCACTACCTCTTCTTCCCTTTTGACCCATCTTATTAAAATAAATCTGCATGCTGTTACATTGAGTGGAGCCTGAAGATGTTTACAGCAAGGTATGCGCATTCCAAAAAATGAACGCTTTTTCACAACAGCAAAAAAATTGAAGAACATGAGACTTCTGCTTCTTTGCCTATAACGTTGAAATAGTGTTTTTTTTCGAAGTGCAGAGTGGTAGCAGTCCGGAGTTTTGTTTATAATGTATTCACATATGTCTAATAGCATTCTGAATTCGAATTTTCCATTTTCATTTTCACAAAATTCTACTTTACTAAAAACGCTCAAAACTGTATACCACATTCTGGAAAATTCAGTATAAAGTCAATAGTTCGATATTTATTTCACAAACGTACGGTTGCGGAAAGAAAAAAAGAGCCACCCCGCATTATTTTACCGTAGTTCATCGCGTTCTAAAACAAAAGGTACCGATTTTCAGAGAATAAGATCTAGTAAAAGGTTTCTTGTTTAAAATTTTTATAAGGGGTCATATACATATTGTTACAGTCATCGAAAGTCACTTCCCAGCAATGCAGGTCTTATGGTTGGGAAGAGGGTTTTACAAGGTGAAGCATGGAGTGACCTCGGCGACTCTCGTGGCACGCATGACCTTGGCGACAAACTTGGCGACCATTTTGGCGACTTGGCGACAAATTTGGCGACAAATAGATTATTCTCGAAAATGCAATCCTTTTCTCGATATTTCTATTAGGGGCCGAGATCTAGGATTTTCATGAAAATTCTATGTGACGTCACGGCCTAACGGGGAGAGTATATAAGACCGCGTTTGGAGGACAGCAGGGTCTTTATCGACTGGTTACTTCTCTTTGAAGTGCGAACGTCTTCGGAGTTCTATCCGCTGTGTGAACTAATCAGCTGGTGAGCTGAGCTGCTATTGTCTTTACTAGTTATTTGCTGACTGTTTGTGCTGTTAGATATCAAAGTGCTGAACTGTCATTACCCGTGAATTGTTGTCTATTTACTTTGGTAATCTGAGCAAGGACTATTGTTTCCTGTACCTGTGTTACGTGTTTTTTCTGCGTATTTGTAAATAAACCTTCATTCTAAATTATCCTGAGTGTTGGACTGTTTATACCATACACCACAGAGAGACCTTTTGCAACAATATTCATAATAACACTAACTTCAAAATTTCTAATGGAAACACACATTTTTCTTAAAACATTTCGAAACTGCATAAAAATTTATGCTGAAATACCAAGTTTCATCATCCTAGCATTTTTTTTGCTTCCCAGTTATAAACAAGTGAAATTTTGAGTTTCTAATGTTAAAGTAAAATTTTGAGTTTTTATTGATATCTTGAGAAATTATATAACTACTGATCTAGAATTTTTTTTATGTAGTAGTATAAATTATTTTGCACATTTTAGACTTTTACTTTTTATTTAAAAATAAATTTGAGCACATGAAATATTTTATCAAAATCGATGTTAAAAAATTTTTGAATAGCTACACTTACAACTTTTAACACTAATCGAAGAAGATGGCCGTTTGATAAGCCTATGCAAAATTTCAGCGTATTCGTACAAGAAGTTTTGAACTTACATTAAATTTTCTATTTTCGCTGTAAAACGATGCCCTTAGCGGATGTCATATATTTCGAAAACGTTTTCATTATTAAATATAATCATTACACCACTTTATTTTATAAAATTTTAATGATATAAACATTTTGCTATTTCTATGTATAGATTAAAATTTTATCAATTAAAGTGGTGTAATATTACACTATTTATTTTTTTACGCATCAAGTTTTACCGATTGCAAAATGTAGATCATTACTTCGAAAATACCCTAATAGCACAGGAAAAACGGCCGATATTTTAAGAATAATGTTGTGGAATATCTCACTCGTTATCCTGCATCATTCGGCGCGAATAATAATGTGTTTGGCTTAGAAATCTGTTGATTGGTTGAAGTTCCTTCGGTAACCCTTAAACCGAGAGGGGGTCACGAAACACTCCACGCCTCCTCCCAAGGAAGGCGCAAGAGTTGTAACTCAGTCAGACGTTAGTGATGGGTCAGATTCGTTCCTTTTGCGGACTCGGATCCATGGATCCGAGTCCGGCTGCGGATCCGGATCCGCGGATTCGTTCCGACTCCGAAAAAATAGATTTATAGCCCATAATTACTTTAATAATCTTTATTATTGAACTCATATTTTAATATAATTATGA
>BGPR01006113.1:39017-67440 GCA_013235015.1 Araneus ventricosus | reverse complement strand
ATATGGTATATAACTGTATAATGTGGTATGTATATGGTATGTATGTGGTATGTAACTGTATAATGTGGTATGCATGTGGTATGTAGCTGTATAATGTGGTAACTGTATATGTGTATTGTCTTTAATGTGGAAGAATTTTATTTAAGTGGTAATCTAGATAACACCAATAAAATAAGTCAGCAATGAGACGAAAATCGCAATCCTGTAAGTGCTGACTAAGTCTTGTAAATATATCTTCGGTATTCTGAATATAATATCGATGACGTACCTGACACTCCTTTTTATAACATTTGGCAGCTGATTTGTAATTTTATAAATTGAATGGCAGTATCGAACTTTATACGAAATTAAATAAAAACTAAGAGATGCCACTTATATGATATAGAAGTGGAAATCTGGATGTAATTGCAATCGATCTCTCTATAAAAATCTGTGTTTATATTCAGTGGATAGACAATGAACTTGATGTTTATTAGAAGGCTTTAGGCTTTTATGTTTCTTAAGAAACTCCTCATGATATTTACATTATAATTTAAAAATCTAATCATATTCTGAAAAGGCATATTCTTTTCAATGTTGAAATTCAGCATAAAAGCATTTATGTAAAACCTTCATCATACCTGAATTGAAAATTCTAATTTTATAAATATCATCGTGCAAAAAGCTAATATTTCTTTCCCCCTTTAAAGGACAATGAAGACTCATTGGAATGTACGATTGTTTTGAGAAGCATGATACAAGTTACTATTCTTAAGAACAAGAACAAGAGAGTCTTTGTTGCCGAAACGCAGGAATGCTGGTTGAAGATCTCATTCCATTAAAATCCGTCTGGCATGCGGATCTGATAACCCTGGTACCTCTGTTTGTTTTCTACACAATCCTTTAAACGAATTATTTAAAGCACTAAATAAAGTTAATGGGCGTTCAAATATGTTATAATTTATTTCACACCCATCCTGCATCATCAAAGTATGCCTTTGAGGATGCCCAATATAAGAAGACGTGTGTATTACAATATATTGTTTATCAAATATAGAATATTTTTGAAAAATATATTTTTTATATAACTTTATATATATTTTTATATTTATTATTATATTATATTATATATATATTATTATATATATCTTTATATTTATCATTATATATATTTTTTATTTATTATTATATTATATACTTTATATATAACTTTATTTTATTTAATTATATAACTTTGCCCAATATAAGAAGACGTGTGTATTATAATATATTGTTTATCAAATATAGAATATTTTTGAAATATTTCGTATTTGCCTAAGTTAATTAAATGAAAAGAAGATATTTATATGCTAAAGTTCCTCCAAATATTTGATAATCACATAGATTACTGTATTTTGGGTAAATGTTCTCTAAGTGTTAGGATTTAAAGAAGCATCTATTTGAAAAATCTTCTCTTTTTGCCATTTTTTTTCTTTCCTCTAACTTTCTGTAGTTTGCTTTTGTCCGTAAAAAAGACTGTAATAATAATACACTTGAAAGGAATACCATACCATGCATGAAACCAAAGATATCAAAATGTATCAAAAGGCAGCAATAGCATGAATATGAACTTTAGCGAAAGAAGTCCGGAGAATTTAAATATGCATCAGCAAAACTTTATGATCTGCCTCACCTATAACTTTTTGAAATAAACCATTCAAAAGAAAAACTGACGGGATCGAGCGATGCCGTAAAAGGATGAATATTCTATGCTCTAATTCAGATTCAGTTAATCTATGAATGCATTTGCTCCGACCTTTGTGATTCAAATTCTCAATCTTAAGGCCCGAAACGAAACTGGCTGAAATGCGCTCATGCAAAATTTCAATAAGCACAAAAAACGCATAAGTTCATTCAGTTTTTCTTTTCATTTAAATAAATGTTTTCCATTTCGATTTAAACCTCTCGATACTTATTTGCCTCTTGAAATTGAAATTGGGATTATCAATACCATTGAAATAACGCTCCAGCAGTAAATCCGAATTCTTGTTATTATTGATATTTAAATTTATTTAAATTCATGTCTCTTGAGGATCTCTTGAAAGAGTTAAGAATGTAAAAATATTTTGTATGAAATTGATGAGAGTTCTTGTGAAGACTTTTGCTTTCTAATATTTTTCATTCGTTGGCAGTCAAGTTGAAAACAGGAATGATAGCGAAAAAAACTTTGTAAAATGCGTTTTATGCTGATGCGGAAAGAATCAATAAAAGCTTATACTGCAACTGAAAATATGTATTTTATCTCAGTATGAAACTGAAACTGCTTAAACTTTAAAATTCTTAATGAATCATTTAAACTAGTAGTTCTGTGAACAGTAGACATCGCTCCCCCCAAAAAAAAATTTTAAAAATCTAAGACTTTCTCTTCGTCGCATTTTTTAAAAGCTTAGAAAATGTTATTCATTGTGAAGACAGCATTGTTTTCAGAGACACCAGACATCATAATTTGACTCTGAAGGAGATACACTGGTGTACAAAAGTTTGGCACATTTCTTAGAGTGCGAATTTAGAGTCAATATGGATAAAATGGTTCGCAATCTGCTGAATTAGCAAAACATCTCTAGCTCTTTTACTTCGCTTATCTTTAGGCGGCATATCGAAATAATTTGAGAAAGATGACACCAAAAAATCACAGAGAAAAATTCAATCTTTAGATAAGTTATTTTAAAAAAATCATCGAGAAAATTTCACTATTAAATAGGCATTAAATTAAAATATTTTTCCCAACTCACTTCGTTAGAAATAAGCAGATGGAATTCAAAATGGCGATAAATATTACAATTTGGCAAAAATATTTATGTAAGCTAAAAGCTGTCGTTGTGTTGCAGATCAGACGATTTATAAGGCAGGCGAAATTATCTTGGAGATTCGCATTTCTTGGAGAGAAGCGTCTGATAATTCTAGTTAGGCTTAACAATTACAATAGAATTTTAAAAGTTCTTAAAATTGCCATTTGCGGCTCATAAGGTATAAAAGAAATTGTTTAGATGGTGGATGAGTTTAAATATAAAAATAGAACTAAAAGATAGCCAAAGATTATAAAAATAGATAACACTTATTTAGCGGATGCGGATAAGGATACAAAGCGATAAGCGAACTGTGTTTATTTATAACACTGATGTCATAATCTTAATGTTGCCACTCACTCTTTTATTACCAATTAAATTCATGATATTAATAATATATAATTAAAATAACTATTTTATTAGGGAATTAAAATAAATAGAAATAAAATATATACACCGTTTTCTATTGCTTCAAGAAATATTTCTGCCAAATTTGAAGGAAATCGAACAACGCATTTGGTCGTAATCGCGTAACAAACTTACAGACAGATGAACGCAAAATGTTGGACTTCAAACGTAGACCTCGCTTCGCTTGGTCAATTAGTTTTCAATAATTATATTATTTTTAAATTTCAAACCATTTTTTCTTTAATTTTAGAGCTTTCAGAAATTTTAATGAATTTCAATAAGCTTTGGAACGAAAGATTGTCACCCATTTCTCAAGACTTCCGTAGACCGAGGCAAGAAAGATCTGTTTGTTAGATGTACTGTACTTCATAACACTCTTGGAAACAAAGCAAAAAAATTAGAAAGTAAAAAAGAAAAAAGATGAAACTTGCTGCATGAAATTTCATATCATTTGCCAAAATGAGTCTTGGCGCATATATAGATTCTTTATCATATTTTGAACATTTGTGCGATAAATTCAAAAGTCGTCAATAATGCAACAGATCTGATCTAATTCTAGCCATGAAAACCATTGAAATGAAATTAGTCTCAGCAAATTAAGCACCTACTGGCATTAAAACTTTATGACAACTGCCGACTTTAAAAAACAAAATCTTTCATTTCACATTTTTAGTAAATTACTACTGTGTATTAAAATCTTAGGTAAACTATATATCTTATAACATAACTATATATCTTATAACTTATCTAACTATTGGTCAAAGCAGGAATTCCATTTTATTAAAAATAATAATAATATTGAGACTCAACTTCTCTCGTGTCCGTTGTCAGACACTGCAACACGCCCTTATCCTGAAAATGTTAAAATTCTGAATTTGTTTTCCACTCTCTTTTGTATATATCATTCAACTATCTACCAAACAAAACGTTAGCACATGATGACACATCACAACATCACGTTAGCACATGATGACAGAAGAATGGTCGGATAGTTCAGGAAAACAACTTAGTTTTTCATTTTAATATGCATTCGTAGGGTTATTCGTCACACCATTGCCCAGAGTGCTTTCTGGAGGTGTTTCTTGTTTGCAAATGATGTTTGCTTTTATTTGTATTGAACCATTCCCGAAGCTTTTCTCGTATATGACAAACCTTTATTGGTTTTCAACGTCCAATATGTCGTCAAGGCTCGAAATTACGAGGTTCATCCCAAATAATTTTGTTGTCAGGGTCTGGTTATCAAACAGGCTAAGCAGACAACTGCCTAGGGCCCCGCAACTTTCAAAGGCCTCGAGGTTTGTTTGATTTATTCTTTGCATTATTTCCAAGGTCATTTAATTTGATTTTTCCATTTGATTTATAAGAGCGTTGTACTCGAACTTATTCAAATTAAAATCAAGTATCGTTTAAATGTCAGAACATTGTTCTTAATATTTTTTTTCCATGTTTTCAAGGTGTGATCCAGTATATTTCAAAGTTGGCTAATGGACTTACAAATCAACAGTCCAGGCAAGCTTTTTATTAGATTAATCAGATTGTGTCAGAAAGTTTTGAAATATTTTAACCATTTTATTAAAACTTATATTTAAATTTTAGTTTTTTTTTATACGACAAATACTTAAACTCTCGTGAAAGAGTTAAGAATTAGCTGTCTTGAAGGTGATCCGTATTAAATGTTTTGTTTATTTGTTATAATAGTTATTACTAAAAATTGCTTATACGCATATGAAATTAAATTCAATAAAAAATATCTGGTTCGGGAGGAGGTAAAGCTTTTTTTAATGAATACAGGCTACAACAGGACTTAATCCTGTCTTGCTTGTGGGTAACTTTGACTTTCTTTTTGGAAAAAAAATAAATGCTTTAAATAACAAAATCAAGGCATGAAAATCAAAATTCTATTCAGAATGCACATAAAATTTTGAGACAGAAAAAATCTAATATTTCGGCATTAAATCGCCATTAAAGCAAATTGATTTTGGAAGGAAATAACAGGGACATAAAAATTTTCAAAAGTGTCCAAATACTTCTAAGTGTGACCACTTTTACAAGACGAATTTTATGATTCAAAATCTAAAAAAGTTCCAAATCTTCAAAAATAGAAAAAGAAAAGTATTCTTATGCATCCAATTGTCTCTACATCACAGAGCCAATCATATTTGCATCACTGCCGTTTTTACCTTTTTCCGGTTAATATTGAATTATTTGATAACTAATTAATAAAACTATTTAATTATTACATTTTTAAGACTATGAAAAGATTTTGATAAAGTATTTTTAATTTTCAACTAGCTATGTTTTAACTAATTAATTATGAAACTAAGCTCAAAATTAAATAATTAATAATCTTTCCACGCGATCTTTATATTCCTTTTTACGCTACTTTTTTTAATGAAAAGAGCAGTATAACGTTAGTATTACTAAAGAAATTTTTTAAAATATTCCTCTAATAATACCGCTGTTATAATTTTTTTGTTGAGGACGTATGCAATAAATCTCTCTATACAACTGAAATAGTCTATCGAATTCACTCGCCCTACAGGATGAGCCGTTGCTTATTTCTTGATTCAAAAATTTAGTAATGTAAGAAAGTATCCGATTTTAGCGAAGTTTATCTTCCGTATCTATCAAAGTAGCGACGAAGCTCTTTTTTCCTTAAAAAACTTCAACCTAAACTGTTGCTAGACTTTTCAAGGATATACAGCAACAGAAGAATGAAAATTAAATTTTTTGTTTCCTATTCATATTGTTATTTATTTCATCGGTGCACGTTGTGGTGTTGAACGGGGCTTACGGGGCGCACGCTTACACACGGAGGGGCTTGCCAAATCCTTCAAGAATGCTTAAAGCCCTCGCAGGGGAGGAAACGGGACTCTGCACAAATTTCAGGGATTCGGATAGTCTTCTTTGTTTTGATTTTCGCGCCTGATGCTAGATAAAGGTTTTCATATAGTTTAAATAACAATTCAGATTGAAAAAAATCACAAAAATTAATTTCTTAATCTATAAATATCTCTATAAAAAGCTAAGTCAACGATTTTAAAACGTACTTTATACCAGTTAGGATTAATAAAATTTAACAAAAAATATTAAAATTAAAAATTAATAAAAACTCCTTGTATTATACAGAAAAGCGCATATGTAGCAACTTCAAATAAAATACAAATACAAATAATAGAAAACAAAAAACATTAAAAAATAAACAAGAAAAAAATGTAGAAGAATCAGAAGAAGTAAACAATAATGATAACAATACACCTTTTTGCGCGCCCTACGAAGCAGCATCCACTGATTGCATCAACAAAATTATCCTACAATTAACCAACCAATCACTATGGAATTAAACAACAAAAAAATTCTCTAATAATTAAAATAATTACAATCAAAATGGAAGAAATGGAAGAGAACTCGAATGGCGAACTTTTTCAAAGAGCCACTCGCCACCGGAGTTCTAATATGGACAAATTTTCTGTCGAGGGTAAGACATACAAAGTCAAAATTATACCCCCTGTGGCCTGAATTTGTCCATTAACTGAAATATAAGAAATAATCTCTTTGAAAAAAGAACAAGCTATTCCAGGCTTCCTAATTCCTAAGCTTTATACCAGGCTTGTTTCAATCCTTATCCCCTCATACGATATGAAAAACTTGTTTTGGAAAATTCTAATGATGTTTCAAAATTTTTGACAGTCTGACTATGATTAAATAAATGTTTTAAGTTCCGCCAATTATATCAATGGTAGTTAATTAAATAAACATATCGTTTGTAGATACCTCAGCAATGTTTTTTGTATGAATTCGCAAGATAAGAAGAAAATTATTTCTCCTTATACCTTGGAAATGAAATACAAACATTCTTCAGTAGAAATCTGACTGAAATTTGTTAACATTGGTCCATTATATCATCAGATTACATACTTTTATAAAATTCAGAACTAATTTCTTACAAGTTTATAAAATTTAAGATAGTACCCTATATGGACGTAATTACTGAATTAGAAACCGACAGCTATTATATGTAGTTCATAGTTATTTCAACCTAGCCGATGCAGTGCGGACTAAACGACGGGTCGCACGAAGCAACCCCACCCAAACAATTCAACAATTCAGTTTGCCATTTACAAATGGATGAAAAACAATAACGAAACGAAGATTCAAAGTGGATAAGCAACGTTAAACAATTCTTTAACAATGTCGGAAAAGGCCCGCCTAAAATATTCAATTTTCAGTAAGTCCTTGAGCTCTTTTCTTTGCCAATTTCTGGGCCAAGGCTGCCTCAAATGAGTCAACTTCTGACACTCAAAGAGCACATGAAAAATAGAACCGTCAGTTCTTCTACACGGACATTGGAGATCCTCGCCAAACAAGCGAGCCTGATGACAAGAAAAAGCACCATGGCCCATGAAAACTTGATTTAAAAAGAAATCACCATATATTCGCTTATAGTCCACTTTGCTTAGAAATGAGTAGGTCCACCTGGCGTTAGAACTACCTGACCAATTCTGGAGGCATGGCAACAATGTTGGTGAGGTAGTTCTAAAGCTAGATGGACCTACTCATTGCTAATCAAAGTGGATTATAAGCGAATATATGCTATAATATGTATTTCGTAATCGCTATGAGCAATTTTACCTAAGTGTGTCTCATTTTCCAACTAAAATCGAGCCTTCAACAATAGACTACGTACGATGCAATAATTAATTATAGGAAAATATAGTACAAGAACGTTTTTTCTCTCTCTGTAATGCTTAGCAAAAACGGCTGTATCTCAAAATGCTGTTTTGGAGTTAATTCCTTATTGCTTTAATACATCCATATATCGTACTTTTTTCTATAACTCAAGATAAAAATTTTGTCAAACAACATCACGAATAAAGTTCTTATTCCTATCTAAAATACAAATAAAATTTAAATACTTTGGTGGATTTCTGTTATACCACTATGCAATATCATGTGCCGTGTGATATTTTATATCGCAGCACACCACCCCATCGCGACCTATCTCTTGAGATTTCCAGTGATGTGCACCATCCCCGGCACCTAGGCGAGAGTGCGTGGGAGGGGGCGAGAGGCGATAAATTCGCCTACCCGAGGAACGACCGACAAAAGAGATAGATTGAAAGTACAAAGAGGGTCGAGTCACCTGCCAACAACGTTTTCGAGGAGGGCCCTCCCTCTCTCCCCGAAAAAGATCCCCTAAATCCCACTTTTCGGGAAATCACTTAAGCGCCGCCTAAATTCCTCTGCTGACAGACTGGAGAAATAAGAGGAGCGACTCGCATCCCGCTGCCATCCTTGGCTGGACAGCCCGAAAACCTTGGCAAAGGAAGATCTTCTCCTGGAACTCTTTCGCAGCTAAGTTGAGGAATGTATATGTTACGTTACATTACATCACACCACATGTATCCCCGTGTTTAAAGCCATTTGGCTCCTTTCCGGTTTGGATGGATGGATGGAGATGAATTTAAATCTTTTTTAGGAAGGTCAAAAACAAATAACAGGTACAGAAACAAATAACAGGTGCAAAAACAAATAACAGGTACAAAAACAAATAGCAGGTACAAAAACAAATAACAGGTACAAAAACAAATAGCAGGTACAAAAGCAAATAACAGGTACAAAAACAAATAATAGGTACAAAAACAAATAATAATGAAAAAAAGAAACATACACTGGACAGAACAACATAGAAAGCAAAACAAAATGAGGAAAAAATACATAGAGGAAAAAAAGAAGAGTCATAAGTAGCCGGAAGTGTGTGTCAGATTGGAATTGTGCTCAATGATTATCCTCTACAATGAGATTGTTCTCATCACATATGAAGCGCATTAGGAGTCGAAGTTGGGTTCTTGATAAATTATTAGTGAAAATGTTTTTCAACCACTGTAATTTACGTGACGCTGTAAGAGTTTGGAAATGCCAGGAGAGGATAAACCGACATTTTGTGGCATAGTGCATTGGATCTCCTTTTTCTCCGCACGAGCAGTTGTCATGTGTTCGAAGGTTGAAGCGATGGTATGAAGGGAAGAGCCCTGTATATGTTACGGTCAATGTAAGTAATCGGTTATTATATATAATAACCGGTGGAAGCAGAGGTGGCGCCAGTGGGGAAACCAGGGGGCGATACCCCCTGTCGGGACAAATTTTTGTACCTCATTCACGAATGGGCTATTCAACTAGTAGACAAATAAAGATCTGGAAAAAATGTGAGGGTGTCATCATTACGTCCCTCCCCTTGTATAGCAGGTCGCCCCCCGTAGGGTGGACTCTATCGCCACTCCTGGCATTAAGATCCGGTTATTAGATACAATAACCGATTTATAACATTTTTTGCAATCTCTTGGGAAAAACTCCTTGTGCACCAACAAGTACAACACAAGCAGCAATGGCGCTAGAGTTTGTCCGACGGAGGGACAAGGTCTGCCTGACAGCGGGGCACGACCAGCTGTAGGGGGGGGGACAAGTGTAATGAAATTGATCTCAAATTTTCGCCATATCTATATTTTTCAACTAATTGTCCAGTACAAAAATTTTCCCCGACGGGGGGCACAGCATCCCCCCCACTGGCGCCACTCCTGAACACAAGGCTTACAGAAGTAAGTAAAATATTCAAAAAAGGGTTGAAGGAATCTTCAAATTAAATGATAGAAATGCAAATTCCAAACAGAAAGGGGGGAAGACACAAATATGCAATAAATTGGTCACATCCATACGAACACATGAATGGTATTAAGCAATGAAGTGAATAAACAAGGGAAATAGATACCGAAACATATTCAAATTTTAAAAAAGATTTATCACATTGACCGTAACATATATCCAAAGAAAGGCTGAATATAATTCCTAACCACAGTGATAGAGAGAAACACAATTTCATGGAACTTCTTCCATAGCCCGAAAACGCGTAGAAAACATATAAGTCAAGTTTCATGTGCGACGGATAGCTTTATTGTTAATGAGGTCAGAAGAGAATAGGCACCCCGTGGGTAGTCGGAATGGACCAAAGATCTAATCTCAATGACTTGAATCGGGTTAATTACAATTCTGTTGCTCCGCCAAAATCCCCGTATTAAAAACATATAAAAACATATTTTGAGATTTCAATTTCCCATAATTTAAATGTTCACTCTATTTGTATTCTTCTTGTTGCAATATGGTGGAACAACCCCAAACCATACGTTGTTTCAAATGAATGCACATACAAGTTTTATGCATTTGCATTTTTATAGAACAGGGCCTCTTAAATTGCAGGTCGTGATTCCAAATGTGATCGTATAAAAGAAACTTGCGACCCAATGATTGATTGCACATGCTTTTATCAAACAATTCTATATTAAATGAAAAAAAATAACAAAATCATCTTGACTGTCAACATTTTTTCAGAATACACAAAATATTACGATAAATTTTTCTCTGTTTATAATTAATAAATATTCCATTACTTTATTTTCAATTTCGAAGTATACTTACACTCGGGGTCAATAATTCTTTTTTCATCTGAAAAAAAGGGTGGGAATATAAAAAGAAATTGAAGTGATGTTCAGGAATAGATGTAGTTTCCAGCATTAAAGTAAATAGCATCAAAACTGAACATTTTCGACAACTTTTTGTAGCAAAATTATATACGATAGTTCCGAATCAATTCCTATTTCAATTATACAGGGTTCCCACTTATATCCGCTATACCCCCTTAACTTCTAAACGATGACAGCTTAGGCCATAAAGTTGGTGTCTAGGTAAAGTAAAGAGGATATGCGCTACTCAATGAGACAACTTACAACGCCATCTATCGGCAAATTTTGGAATTAGCGGTCCTATCTAGTAAACGGTGAAAGATGCAAGAAAAACGTCAATTACAAAGTTGTAGAGCACTGTCTATTTAGTACTAAAAGATACCTTGCGCACATTAATACTCAAAACAGAATGCAAAAAATGAACATTTGTTTGGTCACGATTTCGAAAATTGTCATGTTATAAAGAGTGAAAGAAAGAAACTGAGACACATCCCTGTCTTCTGGATCATTTATTTATATTGCTCAAAATGCTCTCCGTTAGCCACTATACACATTTGCACCCTGGACTGGATTTCTCGCTTCGCTTGCGTTTCACGACACCATAGTGTTGAAAATCACAATCAAACAAATGTTCATTTTTTACCTTCTGTTTTGAGTATTAATGTGCGCAAGGTATCTTCTCGTACTAAATCAAGGATGCTCTACAACTTTCTAATTGACTTTTTTCTCGTATCTTTCACCGTTTACGAGATAGGACAGCTAATTCCAAACTTTGCCGATAGATGGCGTTGTAATTTGTCTCATCGAGTAGCGCATAGCCTTTTTACTATACCTAGACACCAACTTTATGGCCTAAGCTGTCACCGTTTAGAAGTTAAGGGGGTGTGACGGATACAAGTGGGAACCCTGTATTCAAAGAATCGTTTGATGCAAAATCGTTCATAACAAATGAAAACTATAGGTATGTACTACAGAGCATTGAAGTTTCCGAAGGAAGAAAAAGTGATATAGCATATTTACAAAAACTTAACGTTTTTGTGCTACCTCGCTAAAGGTAAAGCATGAAACTGTGCTTCCTTATATTAACTTGGTAAATACTATTAACACTTTATCTTCACTTCGTTTCATGTTTGTAAATATGGAATTTTTTTAATCGATTTTTCACTCACTTCCTGATGTGCTAAAGTTCCGAAATTCTGTACATTTATGCATTCTCGATGGCAATACAATATTTTAACAATTTCAAAGTTTAGTTATCTGTTAATCAGCCAATTTAATAATTTTTACGCGAGAGGCACCATCTGGCAGTGAATTTGAGGAAAAAATTGATTCCAAGATTCCATAAAATTTACAATAATGACAAATAAATTAAAGATTAAAAAGTAGAAACTAATTAAAATGAAAAAAATCGACTTTTTAACACAAAAATAAAAGTGTTTTTATTATGATATGCAGATTTACATACTAAAAACTACTTTAAAAGATAAAATTATATTAATAAAAATTGTTCATATCATAGATAATAAACGAGCTTCTTGAATTATTTTATTGTCTTGCTTAGATTCATATTGGGTTGATACGATTAATTTGTTTTGTGTATGTTACAGCATCAATGCTACTAAAACATGCCACTCGAAAAAGAAAAGTAGCAAAAGTGAAACTTCAGGTAATAATTGCAGCTGGTTAATTCACATCTTCTGGAATCCATAAATTGCCCCCGGAAATTTCGAAATTTTAAAGGTTCCTAATTAACTAAAGCAACTCTATTCATAATGGAACGCAATAACCTTGTGGCAGGTTCATAGGTTCGAGACTCGATACCATGGAATATTAACCGTCTATAAGGGTCTGGTGCATGTTAAATCCGCCGAGAATCGAATATCCTGTATATGGCGTGGTGTGGAAGTTCAGAGATTAAAGGTACCAGATCAGGTGTCGTCCTCGTCATTTGACCATAGTTAGAATATCGAGACCTGTTCAAAATAGCCCTAGTGTAGCTTCAAACCCAACTTATAATGTCAAATACGAAACAATTGGGTGGTATAAAACATTAATATCATTACTTTATAAAACAAAAAACTGTTCAAACTAAAAAAATTTTGAAGAAAATTTTTTATGAATTTTTTTGGGAAAATGAGAACTGTATGGATTTCTTTCTCGCTTATATGAATCCTCGCCTCAAACGAAGCAAATTATGTTTACAGTTAAATTCATTTGATATTCTGAGTGTACCGATCCGTTTTATGTGTCCCTTAATAAATTAATTAACTGTCTGCAGTTGTTTTCATGTGGAAATTATATATAGGATATGGAAATACTTTTCTTCAATTAATTAAAACAACTGAATAACAATTCTTCCAAGCACAAATACAAAGAAAATTATACTCTTTTGGTTGGCTGAACTAAAATCTACCGCTGCTTGTGAAAGAAGGTTTAGAACCTAATACAAAAAAGAAACGTCACAGAGGAATCCTACATAGATCGATCAGAAAAAAGGCTACAATGCCAAAAAAATTATCAAGTAACAGCTGACATAAAATTCAAATGGAATGCTAGATAAATAATAACACATAACCTTTCCACATGATCGACAAATAGATTGAGGCATTTATGGAACAACCTGTTCATCCCGGAAATCCATTGTAGAAATCATGTCCCTGTGCATTGACCTGATTCTTGACAGCTGTCTTGACTTCGTCTGAAGAAAAGTTTGTTCCTGTAAAGTGCTCCTTCAGTTATGGGAAAAGAAAATAATCACTAGGAGCCAAATCGGAGCTATATGGCACCACACCTCGTACTTGAAAATTTGTTTCAAACTTTGAGTTTGCTGGGTACTTTTGGGCCTGGCACACATTCTCTCTGCCCTATTGCCATATTTTCTGCTCATTGCCTGTTTACCATGATTTGTTGGTGAAATTCGCATGCAGATACATTCTCAGCCCGTGAAAAGCCTATAGTTCTTCTTACTTCAACGAGAGACTAATTTTCAACGAATCTCGACATTCCAATTACTATAACTCGTCTGAGGTTCATTGAACTTTCCCAACAACTACACTGGAACAACTTGAAACATCTGCTGCCTCTCTGAAGAGAAAAAATTTCGCCCCAGACTTATTTCTTTGGGAGTAATGTTTCTTATAAACTTTTTTATTGATCGATTCTTGTATATCCGAAGGAAGGAAGAATTGTAGAGAAAAAGGTTCTATGTTTTCACTTTTAGTGGAGGCACAGGCCAACCACAATGTTGAAAAAAAATATGTTTTTAAGATAAATTTCCGAAATAAAATTTATGTACACAAAAAAATACAAAAACAAATTAAATAGGTCAAGCTTTCTAATTCCCTTTGCACATTCTGTGTATCACACAAACTTACTAAGTTAAAACCATTTTTCATAAAGCTTTCTAATTCTTTTTACAGCTTCTTTCCATTACATATACTTACTTAAAAACCTTTAAATGTCCTAAATTACCCACTAACATCATCGACACCCTTATGTACACGCTGCCAAAATTGGCCAGCTTGTGCACAAAAATTAGCAACACAAATGAATCACAGCGGGAGGAGAGGATGATGCAGACATCAGACCAAAATTTTCCCAGAGGAGGCATTTGGCGAAGAATCCGAAGGCATTCTTGGTCGGCAACCCTTGAAGAAGCGACCGTAGGAAAGATAATACCGCTCAAGACTGGGCTTCAGCCTTTGGACCAGCTGGCTCTCTTGAAAACCCCCCTAGCCGCCCCCTCCCTGTCCATCGACGTCTATTACAGTAAATTAAATTCTTCCTATCCCAAACATTCCAGCTTAACCTAAATACCCGGGACCTAAACCCAATTAACAACGCACTCCCGACATTACAATAAAAGGTGAGGTCCGAGGAAAGCATTAATGGAATTTACATTCTTTCCTCGGCCTCGCCTCGGCTCGGGTATTATGCGCTCGAGCAATTCCGGAGATCCTCGGAGTGGTATTAAAGAGTTAGGGGAAGGAAGAATTTTGTTAGGGATTGCCGAGTGTCTTACACTGTCTTTGAGGATGATAGAGCGGATTTAGGGAGGGCCAATCAAGGCGTCACTTTCCATGAGCGCTCTCTTAGACATCTTTTATACTTTGGATACATTTTAGATACCCGAATATTTTTCGAATAGAAATTTAAATCGGGGCTTGGATTTCTTAGGATGCGTGGCTGCAGGAAGTCGTGCTAATGCTAAGGTCTAACATTTTCGACTTAGGAAAAAAGAAACGTAATGGGTAAATATTTATTCATCCGAATATGAGAAAGTAATGGTGTAAAATGTATTGCTTGCGGAGCAACTAAATATTTGAAATAGAAATTCAAATCAATGCTTCAATTTCTTAGGACACATGATTTTTGGAAGCCATGGTAGAAGTAAAGTCAACTGACTTTTTCCACTGAAGGAAAAAAGGAAATCGTAATGGATAAATATTTATTCATTCGAATATGAGAAAGTATTGGTGTATAATTTATTGCTTGCTTGCTAAGTAACTAAATATTTGGAATAGAAATTCAAATTAATGCTTCAATTACTTAGGATGCATGATATTGGAAATGATGCTAGAGGTAAAGTCGACTGACTTTTTCGACTGAAGGAAAAAAGGAAATCGTAATGGATAAATATTTATTCATTCGAATATGAGAAAGTAATGGTGTAAAATTTATTGCTTGTTTGCGAAGTAACTAAATATTTGGAAGATATATTCAAATCAATGCTTCAATTTCTTAGGATGTATGGCTATTGGAAATCATGCTAGAGGTAAAGTCTACTGACTTTTTCGACTGAAGTAAAAAAGAAACCGTAATGGATAAATATTTATTCATTCGAATATGAGAAAGTAATGGTGCAAAATGTATTGCTTGCTGAGCAACTAAATATTTGAAATAGAAATTCAAATCAATGCTTCAATTTCTTAGGATGCATGCTACTGGAAATGATGCTAGAGGTAAAATCGACTGACTATTTCGACTGAAGGAAAAAAGAAATCGTAATTTTTAAATACTGATTCATCCGAATTTGAGAAAGTAATGGTGTAAAATGTATTGCTTGTGAAGTAACTAGATATTTGGAAGAGAGATTCAAATCAATGCCTCAATTTCTTAGGATGCATGGCTATTGGAAATGATGCTAGAGGTAAAGTCGACTGACTTTTCCGACTGAAGGAAAAAGGAAAACGTAATTTTTAAATATTGATTCATCCTAATTTGAGAAAGTAATGTTGTAAAATTTATTACTTATGGTCCTTATTTTAGAATTCTTCTTTAGTACCATGGCGAGCTGATATCCATCTTAAAGTAAACAAACTTTTTAAAATAGAGAAAAAAGAAATTTGTGCTTTAAATTTAACGAAGATATTCAGGTCGCATTTAAAATTACCACTGCACTTATTTTATAGTTTATGTCTTTTTTTTCCTTAAATCGTTTTCCTGTGTCATTAAAATTAAATTGTCTTCCCTTCGACGATCGATACCAAAAATATTTCATAAGTCTATATCAGTCACAATGATGTGGTGACAGAATCTTGACTTCAGGCTCGAAGGATCATGATATCACAATTTCCATCCGCCATTTGGGCCTCATGTATGTTAAATTTGTTGTAGTGAATCACACTATTGTGATACAGTATTTTGAAGGGCGAGGGTTACAAAAGGAGAATTATAAGATTGGAGACTATTTTCACTGTATTTGCATGCACATTTGGTTTCCTTGATTTTTGTTTGCTGAAACTCAGTTCACTGAATTCGTTTCCCAGATTGAAAAAAAAGAAAAAGAACATCTTACAAAATATCCCAGATTTAAAACTGCAAAAAATAAACATAAACTAAAATTCTTTTTCTTTGCTTTCTTAGGAGACATATTTCTAATCTTGTTCTTGTATTTCTAGTCTTGATTGATTGATTTGAGGGGTTTGGGGGGATTTTTAGCTGCAAAGGCTATCATCCCCGTATTCACGAAAGATTCAAATTAAAAAATGTCAAAAAACTTCAGGTTCTGGAGGAAGTTATGAAGGTTCTGTTTATTTTCAAAGACTTTGCTTGTGAGTTCCTTAAATCTATAGGTTGTTGAAGAAACAAGTCCAAGTTTGTTCCAGAGATGACCACGAATCTAGTCTTACTGAATTAATACGATAATCCAAACAACAATAAAGAAGACTTTTCCCCATCTCAAAAACTTCCGAATAACGGCAATTAAAACGAAAGATATGAATATTTGGTGCAGTATTATTATTCCGGCAGATATTAAAGAAGATCATAAAATTCAAAGAAAATATTTTAGCAGCTAATTCTGTGTGGTTAAAGAACTGTTTTTACAAACCCCTGTTGGAGGCCGATAAAAACTAGAAAACGTACGATATTTTTATTTTTCTAAATTCCATTTACTGCTTCATATGAATGTATCATATAGATGCGTGAACTCTTGTTTTCTTTGTTCAAAATTTTCATGGGGGTTCATATTATCTGAAGATAATTTATTACTGGTAGCTTTCGAAAATTTGCGATGTTTTCCTTCACTAACTTTATTTTGATTCAATTTTCTTTTTTCTCAAATGTTAGATGCAGATAGATTTTGCTTTTTAAGCCAAACATCTCCCAAAAAATAATGCTATGATCTGCTGAAGATAGACTTTTGAATTCAAAATTATAATAAGATAACAGAGCAAATGTGCGAGTTGGGGTCTTATTACCCCAAATTTCTACAACGCAGATCAAACTGAAAATGCACTAGTCTCCAAAACTTCTAGTTCCCAAGACCAGCAGGGTTTTGGTTGAAATGAGTGTGGAGTGGTATCAAATATTCTTTTGGGCTTTATGTCAGACATGCAGAGTGATTTCAAGTGCAATGTCTGATCTAAGTCTGTTTACTTCTTATTTGCGAAAGCTTCTTCCTCAAATGTCTTAAATCTTATTTTCATTATGGTAAACTGTCAATCTATGAAGAAGGCAATCTGATACTCCGGCTTTTTATTCCGGTTTTTTCTATTTATGAAGGCTTATTTTAATATAGCCAGATGGCTGATAATTTTAATCTATCTTATTAGCGTTTTGATGTGCGTATTTTTCCTCTTTCTTTTGACAATATGCTTTTTGATGTACAGATCTCCTTTGTCCTTTGTTTGGGAAATTTCGGGCTGAGAGAAGCTTTGTTTGGCGTAACGCTGGCTTCTTACAGAAAAATTTCCCAATTATTATTTTGAATCCATTTCGAATAGTTCTTAGCCCTTGAAAAAGTGGACTAGAATGGATTCTTTGTTTGTTTTTGCTTTTATTCGATTACCTCTGAGTTTAATTTTATTTTATTTGGCTATCTTTGTTTGATCTTGATTTCCGGCTTTCCAAACTGAGTTTGGAGCGCAAGAGGAAAAAGGACTTGACGTCACAATGTAAGACAGCATGCTGTCGGATGGCATGCACGTTGACATTTGTCATGTGAGTCAACCTTGAATTGACCCATTTTGAAATTAAATTCAAAGTCTTTTGGAAATTGGAGCACAAACAAAAAAGTACTCCTTCTCTTTTAGATGTTCTTGATTGAACTGAGTAGGTATCATAGAGGTTTCATTTGCTATAAAGTAATTGTTAAGATCTCCTAAAGTTGTTATTGCTAATCGTGGTTTCGTCAATGGTTGATATTTGCTTATATTATAGATGTGACGAAAACATGGCAAATGAGTTATGCTTTTCTTAAAATACTTGGCAACTAATAAATATTTATAACATATTCAAGACCAGAGGTGTTTGCAAAGTAAATGCTAAGGGTAAAGGGGAGATTCGCTTTTATTTCTTATGATTGATTTAATTTCAGCAATGGTTCTTAAAAATTAGCGAGTCTAAAGAGCTGCTGTCAGACTGAATATTCTCAATGAACTTTTTTCAACAAGCTACTGAAAAGATGTATTTTTATAGCTAAGAAAAATCAGGAACTAGTTATTATGACCAGATTACATCGTCTCTAAAGTAGAAAAATTTAATATTATGATTATTGAAAATGTTGCTAATAATCTGAAACGTCCTAGTCTTATAAAATATCCTTGATAGTTTATAGAGTATTTTTATAGATCGCTGCAATAACTTTAATCTCATTCAAGCCTTGAAACAAAAAAATATCATACCATGTTAAAAGAAATAAATAAAATCTTCTCAATATGCATATTTTAAGACATAAGGCTGCATAGAACGTTTGGAAGTCACGTCTTTTTAATAGTTACGTTGAAACTTCAACGTAAACGGTACCAAGGTACTTTTCCAATCGTTTCTCGACTAAAAATGTTTTACTATTGTAATGCTACATAAAAAAATTATCAAAAAGATAAAAATTCATAAACCGATCATCCAGGCATCAGATTTTCTGTTATTTCAAATGAAATCACTTAAAGGAATTTCCCGGTTATGATATTATACTATCCAGGAACTATGATGCAGAAAAACATCTTCAATAAAAAATTTATTAATGAAATGTTATTTAATAAAATTTATACTTTTTATTTATTATTTAATAAAGCTTCCTTTGCTTAGTTTATTTTCCTATGTTTATCTATATTTGGGTTAGTCAAAATAGAATAAAACAGTCTTGAAGTAGTAAAAATTCGAGCATTTCGTTGCCAATGCTTAAGAAATGCAACATATTTTTGAAGCACTTATTGCCCTCCCCAGTTATCTTGATCCTACTATTATTTAGTGGTTGTTGCTATTTTCCAAATTCAGTGCCTTTTAAACTCTTTCCACAGGAACATTAACAAGGAAAAAAAATTTCTGCCCCATTTCATTCGAACTCCCAATCAACCCATGAAATTAGGTGTAAATACTTTTGGAAAAAAATTAGCAAATAATGCGATAATATTTAATTATAATAAAAAAGTAGTATGCGTGTTTGTATTTCTATCTTTCATGTGATTAAAAAGCAATTTACAACTATGATTTTATAAAACGTTGCTTATTTAATCTTTGGACGTTAGCAGAGCCATATTAAGCTCTCTAGGGCCCCTTAGGCAACGAAGGTTTTGGATCACCCCTTCTGCTTCCAAAACCAGATTTTTTTTATCGATTTTAATATAATATCTATACAAGCAGTTTTCAAGTAAAAAATAACCCAAAATAAAATAACAAATGATTTATTTGCAGGTCGTCTTCAAGAGAGTTGATTTCGGGATCTCGAGAATAAAAAAAATTAATTTAAATGTAAAAGTAATTTTAAACAAAACGGAAAAAAATTTCCAGAACTGTTCATCACATTCTAGATACTCCAATACAAAGTTTGTCAGGGCTGTTAACCCTTTATTAGACGACGACCCTTTATTAGATGACGACCCTTTATTTCCAGACGGTACTTAAAAGTACTACTTTAATCCTGTCTATTTCTTCGTAATTTGACCGTTTTTCCTGACAGTATTTCACATGAACAAGAAGAATGTACTTCCGACAGCTAGCAATAGATGGCAGATGAAGACAAAAATTATTTTTTTATTATTAATGAAATTAATTAAATTATTTTATTTAATTAAAACAGCTTTTCATCTCTCCTGTGGTTATCTTATTTAATTATAAAAGTTTTTTAATCTTTCCTGGAGTTATTCTGCATTAAAAAATATCTAGTGATGCCAAAATAAAATTGAAAAGTTGATGGTAATTCGGTAAAGGGTTAACTTCTGAGTCAACCAGCAACTCCAAAAAATAAAAATAAAAATGGACTGATCTGCAAGAGAATTTCAAAGCATTAAAAAAATCCTAAGCATAATGTTCTGAAATTTAAACAATACTTGATTTTAATTTGAATATGTTCCAATACATAGACCTTGCAAATCAAACGAAAGCTCAAAATTAGATTACCCTGAAAATACCGCAAAAATATCTCGAGGCCCCTACAGGTGCTGGGTCCTTAAGCAAGCAGTTGCCTACTTTGTCTATTTCATAATCTGGTCCTGTAAGTTAACTCCAAAGCTGATTTTCATTAGTTTTTATTTTGTAACATATTTCTGCAGTAAACAAAATGTTATTTCAACAGTGATTATTTAAACATTTTCCGTCCCAAATTATTATTTGTTAGTAAAAAAATTAAAAATTGAAATAAATAACTTAAAAATACTTCATGTTTAAAATTATTCATTTATTCTAAATTAATCAATTGCACCCTCATTAATAAATTAAAATCATTCATTCATTATTGATTTTTATGCAGATCATGTTGCCATCTAGGCCCCCATCAAACCCTCTCCAGTCCAAACTCAAAGCAGAAATGCATATAAAAGTAGATTATTCCGTTATTCCAAATGGACTCAAAGGCATGAAAAGGGATAAAATCTCTTGGCTAATTTAAAAGTTAAGCGTATATTTTGTTGCTTTTTTTTATTTCTTGAAAAGGGTCTAGTATAATATATGCCTAATAGCTGTATTTTCACTCTAACTCTTTAAAGTCGTAAAATCCTTTTTCTTTTCTTTCATTTTCGGTTCAAGAATTCAGGTCAGATTTTAAATTGATTTAATTTTCCATTTTGAGCTAATTATTTTGCATAGTAAATTGACAAGTTTTCTTCAAGAAATAAAAAAAAAATGCGCTTATAGTGCGCATTGTAATAAACTTTAAAAAATCGTCTTTCCGCTCAAAATAACGTCGCAAAAAGACGGGCTAAACTATATAATATATAAATATATGAATAAAATGCTAATAGGGGGACTTCACCAAGTTTCTATGTGGGAAAATAACGCTCTATGAACAAGTTCAATGCCATTGTTAAGTTGTAAGAGGGAAAACGCCTTCTTTGTGGTATACCAAAGTCACTGTAATAAATCATTGGAAACTAATTTAAAAGAAGTTTTCCTAAGCATCCAACGCTGTTCAAAGGTAGTACAAAATTAAGAAAAAAATTATTTATTTAATGTGTCATTGACGTTAATTTTATCTTAAAATTTGTAATTACCTAACCTTACAGCTGCTCATCAAGTAAGATGCGCTGATGATTGAAACCATGTTGAATAATTGGTATTAAATTGAACGAAAAATAATGGTCATGGCGAAACCTAGATGCCATTGGTGGCTAGTTAATAATAAATCTAAAGAAGTATAATTTAATTCACTTATTTTAAACTTCCATCAATCAAGATATTATTCAATTGTTTTTATTTTGCAATTACTGTTAAAGAATTTGGTTAAAGCTGGTTCACAGCTGCCAAATTTTTCTGCTTTACAACATTTCTTGGTTTAAGAAGGCTGGTTTTGAATTACTGCAGTCCCATAATTCAGGACTTCCCTTGATACCGTATTACCATAGACACAGTATATGAATCTTGACGTTATACGTGTCGTAATATGCAAAAAGAAAACTTAACGATCCCCATACATTAAGAGAACGCCTACGTTCTTGATTATCGCTATACTCCTGTACACACCACCAGACCATCATCTTTTGCAGTCAACAGCTAATTTTTTCTGCCATTCAGACAAGGCCAAGCTCATAAAATGGACTTATAAGGGGGGCACTTGTGTGTTTCGCCCATTCAGCGATATTGGAATTCTCCTGTGTTGTTTACATGTCCGCAGAGCTGATTGACGCAAAGCGGATTGGACTCGACTTCCAGCTTAGATCCTAAGTAGATTAGCGCCGAGCCGGCAGGGACATAAAGGGGACTTAAGCCCCTCCGGCGTTACATCCACTTAACCAGATTGAATGGTCTATAGGTGATTGGGGAAAGGAACTGCATATGGAACCCCAATAGAGGACAATAGCTCTGACTTCCAACGTCTGTGGGAGCCTCTGGGGTCTATCCACTACGCGATCCGACCCCGGCTGGCGATCTGTCGCCAAATGCGGTTGCTTTTTGTTATTTACTTGTAACCCTTGTCATTTGATCTGAATGTGATTCTGGATAAAGAAATTGTGATCATGCGCTTGATTTGATGTATTTTCACGAAATGCATTCTCCACCTGTGTTGTATATAAAACATGGGAACATAATTAGAATTCAGAATTTATGAATAAAAAAGTACAATAAAATAATTATCAAAAGAGAAGGAAATGTTATTCCTTCAGTTTCATCTACATATACAGTTATTATTATTATTCTCAATAGAACGTGATCGAATCGATCTGGTAATGGCTATTGTTAAATGCCTTTGTGAAAACATTCTCTCAGCGTAAAGTTCAACAACTAGAATTTAACCCATATACAGAGAATTTACGTGGGTTAAATAAGTTCTGAACCAGGACTTAAACTTTTTCCATTCACAACCACAACACAAATCTTTCCATTTTGAAATATGTTGTAATAATAAAATAGCATTTATTTTTAATATAAGCAATTACAATTTTTTATTATTTATGTCTAAGTTTTTATTATTGCTGCTCCATGTATGCTAAGCCACTTTTCCAGCATTGCAAGGCCCAGCAGTTTGGAACCTTTCAGTTCGCTTACCCTATTCTGACCACAGATCATCGGCATCTGTCTAAGGTTTCGTGGGTTTGGGTGTCCGAGAAATAAATTCAGCTAGATTTCACTCCCGTGCATTTATTTTTAATGTAAGCAACTATAATTTATTATTATTTATGTCTAAGTCTTTATTATTGAAGTTCCATGTATGCTAAGCCACTTTTCCAGCATTGCAAGGCCCAGGAGTTTGGAACCTTTTAGTTCGCTTACCCTGTTCTAACCACAGATAATCGGCATCTGTCTAAGGTTTCATGGGCTTGGGTGTACGAGAAATAAATTCAGCTAGATTTCACTCCCGTGAATTTATTTTTAATGTAAGCAACTATAATTTATTATTATTTAGGTCTAAGTTTTTATTATTGCTGCTCCATGTATGCTAAGCCACTTTTCCAGCATTGCAAGGCCCAGCAGCTTGGAACCTTTCAGTTCTCTTACCCTGTTCTGACCACAGATCATCGGTATCAGTATAAGGTTTCGTGGGCTTGAGTGTACGAGAAATAAATTCAGCTAGATTTCACTCCAGTGAACTCCGGGTCTTTTACAAGTCCTGACACCCTATAATTACGCAACTACGTTATTAGTTCAGCAATGATAGTTTGAAGACTGGACTGGAGAAAACAAAATGTCTTAATCTTGATATTCGGAATAACCCATTTCCCAAAGACCTACTACCCAATTGCGCAAAATCAGTTTTGAAAGGGGCAGTTAGGCACCACTTTATAACTTTTTTTATTCTAAACAAAAAATTCGAATAAGATGGAAATTAAAGCTAATTAGTTCAATATTTAAAGCGGTCTAGCTGTTTTTACTGTAATTATAAAATAGACTGGCTAGATTGGATCTAGTAGTATCTGCCGTAGTGCGACTGGTGATCTTCTGGTTGTTTTGGCGAGAAGACATATCGAGTACAACTAACACGTAGTTTGGAAATTTCTTTAATCCATATTTTAAAAAATGCAAAAGGGATGTCCAGATGCCCAGTGTAACCAGTTTCCCTACCTTACCTTTATTATTTATATACAGGGTTCCCACTTATATCCGTTACACCCCCCTTAACTTCTGAACGGTGACAGCTTAGGCCATAAAGTTGGTGTTTAGTTATAGTAAAAAGGCTATGCGCTACTCGATTAGACATCTTACAACGCCATCTATCGGCAATTTTTGGAATTAGCGGTCCTATCTCGTAAGCGGTGAAAGATACGAGAAAAACGTCAATTAGAAAGTTGTAGAGCACTCTCGATTTAGTACGAAAAGATACATTATGCACATTAATACTCAAAACAGAATTCAAAAAATGAACATTTGTTTGGTCACGATTTCGAAAATTGCCATGTCATAAAGAGTGGAAGAAAGAAACTGAGACACGTCCCTGTCTTCTGGATCATTTATTTATATTGCTCAAAATGCTCTCCGTTGGCCACTATACACATTTGCACTCTCGACTGGATTTCTAGCTTCGCTTGCGTTTCACGACGCCATAGTGTTGAAAATCACAGTCAAACAAATATTCACTTTTTACTTTCTGTTTTTAGTATTAATGTGCGCAAGGTATCTTCTCGTACTAAATCGAGAGTGCTCTACAACTTTCTAATTGACTTTTTCGTCATATCTTTCACCGTTTACGAGATAGGACCGCTATTCCAAACTTTGCCGATAGATGGCGTTGTAAGTTGTCTCATCGAGTAGCGCATAGCCTTTTTACTCTACCTAGACACCAACTTTATGGCCTAAGCTGTCACCGTTTAGAAGTTAAGGGGGTGTGACGGATATAAGTGGGAACCCTGTATTCAAAGAATCGTTTGATGCAAATTTTAGAATTAACGGTCCTATCTCAAAAACGGTACAACATACGGGAAAAAGGTTATCTACATAATTGTAGAACGCTTTCGATTTAGTTCGAAAAGACGCCCTCAGTGCAATAATGCTAGGAACAAAACGTGTAAAATGCGCATTTTCGGAAATTTTGACGTCATATGACACGAATAAAAGGAGAAAATGTTATTTTTCGGGCAAAAAATTACCTCATTATACTTTTTCTTGCGGAAATAACTCAAACAGCAGGTGTATGGATCTTTCCGCCAACATTGCAGGACGTATTGCTGTTGCTTGTGTTTGCGCACCATCTATATGCTAAACAAGAAATTTAAACAAGGACTCAAATCTGCATTATAAATGACGGAGAGCACTTTGAACTCCGAAAATAAAGGTATCTTATGATAACTAATTGTTTTTTCTCGTTTTAACTCGTTTAGAGACGTCACAGTTTCGGAAATCGAGAACAAACAAATGTGCACTTTAAGCTATTCATTTCTTCGCATTAATGTGTACAATATATCTTTTTGTACTAAATCGAAGACGCTCTGCAATTTTATAATTGACCTTTTCCCCGTATCTTGAACTGTTTTCGAGATAGGACCGCTAATTCCAAAATTTGCCGATAGATGGCGTTGTAAGTTGTCTCATCAAGTAGCGCATAGCCTTTTTTCTATACCTAGACACCAACTTTATGGCCTAATCTGTCACTGTTTAGAAGTTAGGGGGGTGTACCGAATATAAGCGGGAACCCTGTGTATAAAAGAGTATTTTTTTAGTATGTTTGTTCGTTTTATATTTCTCTATGCACGCCCAGACCGTTTGACTTACAGGACATTGGATTAGCACAAGAGAGAACTAGCACCGTAAAAAATATTTTAAAATCTGAATTAGATTTTATTCGTTTAATTTTAAGTGGTAAATTCGCGTGTTTTTAACCATTTTCTTTTATCTCCATTATTATTCATATAAGCGCGAGAAGAAAAGTTATGCATCAGATGTTTCAATTTATTAGTTCTGGCATTTTTTCTTGTACTTTTATTTATTTATTTCTCTTCATATATTATTCATTTTCGGGAAGTTAGTTGGAATAAAATGTTTCATTTTTTCTGTTTGCAAACGATTCGCGAAGGCTTTGTTTCAACAAGAAAGGATTCGAAGGAGATTTGCGTTTGCTGCGGGAAGTTAGTGACGAAATATTATGCTTCCGTGTTTTAATTTATAAACATCGGGAAAAATCGATTTCTTGCATTTTGACTCTCCTTTTTTTCCTTTGATGTTTTATTTTGCAACGTATATTTTTATTAACATTTTTTCGTTCTTTCAAAGGTTTTTTTTTAAGTTTATATTTTTAATCAGCAACGCCGGAAAAATTCTATTCAGAATTGTTCATTCGAAAGATGTATTATTTCTTATACGGTTTATTGTTTAAAAGTTTAAAATAGGTTTATTTTTTTTAAATTTCTCGAGTTTTTATTCAAACCATACTGTTTTAATGTAATAAAAAGACAAGATTTAAAAGTTTTAATTCATCAAGAAAGGATTCAAAGGAGATTTAAAGAAAAGTTAGTGACAATATTCGTAGGAAAAAAAACGGAGGTGGGCATGTGAAAAAATATGGATCCCGAGCAACGGGTTATCAGATAATTTCATATATTTCTTCTTTTTTATCTAAATACACACACAAAAAGAAACACATTAAATAAGTAGAAACACAACTCGATTCCTGAATGTGATATAAATGAAATCATACCGATTTCCACGCCATCATCTAGATTCCCATCGCCAAATTTCATCAAAGGGGGAGGAAAGGATCACACAACTAATTTTACTCCCCTCCCCTAGAACGCATGAGTCAGAGTTTTGGAGGGAGGGACGGGAACCACAAGTAGCTCGTCACCGCTTGGGGGGGGGGGGGGGGCCGAAGCCAACCATTCCCACCCCAACACAAGAAGGAACTAATTAATCTACAAAGCGTGCCGCGATATGTATAGACCAGAAAACCATAAAATATTGCTTAATCAGATCTGAATTAACTTTCGAATGAAAAAGGATGGTGAATTTCTAAATTGAGTAAATTTTAGAAAACGTTTGAAATTTGGTATTTTCACACCAAAGTACCAAGACAATGCCATTTTTTTCAACATATAGTCTGATTTCGATTTTTATTCGACGGTGGATTTTAATATTTGCAGGGTAAAAACTATCTCCATATGTACGAAAAATTCAAAGAATATACTGTGTATCCATGCAGTTCATTTAAAACTTAAAATAGATGCAACCTTGTATTTACATACAATAAAATTTGTGAAAGGATTTGAAAACTCGCTGTATCTAAAGTTCCTTCAATAGAAAATTTTTGGAGAAATTCAACTAAAAAAATATTTATTTATTTATATATTCGTTTGAATGACCGTTAAACTGTAACTTCACTAGAAAATACAAGAAATTTTGCTTCTTGGTTCGCTGAATTAACCCTTAATAGCCCGATTTTTTAAAAGTTGATTTTAAAATTTTTTTAAACTTTCATTTCTTAAATAAAACGTGGGAAAAATACATTAAAAAATCCTATTTTGTTTTAAATATTTTTTATGGCTAAAAAAACGTTTGTTGCCAACTGACAACATTAGGCTTCATTTCAGAAAAAAAATGTCCTTGATAAAATTCTATAATGTCAAACACAGATGAATTGTTATAACTAATAATACGGATAACGAATTTCCTTCAACAATGTAGAATAAAATATGGTATTCTCGAGCGCGTAAACAAAGCTAAAAACATACGACCGCAAGTGAAAGACTTCAATTTATTTTTACTTTTTTATCAGTATTCAGGCTTCCATCTATATATTATAAATTGATTTAATAACATTTTCAGTTTGTATCCTATTAGCCACAACAGGCATCAGAGCTTTAGTCTTATTCTTAAGATTTTAGAAGACAAAATTGCGTATGTTGTTTAAAGGCAACATGGGTATTTAAGTGTTAATAGATCATCAACTGTGCGTAAACTAATAAACCGTACATTATTACACGCGAATCAACATATTCGAGGGCTATAAGGGTTAAAATATGCAAATGTTGCTCAAAGAATATTTAGAGTTTAAAACAAGAAGGAAGGAATTTATACATTCAAGCAAAGAGTCGCGGTAGTCTGGTGATAAGGTCTCAGCTTTCTAAACCTAAAACTCTCTGGTACTTGAGAGTTTTAGGTTTAAAACCACTCTAGATATTCCACTAAACCACCGAAGTGTAATGAGCCTGCTGCATGCTAAATCCTATGTCGAGGCTCAAATGTCCTTCCGTTGTTGTGAGCTGGAAGTTAGGAGTTGAGGATACCAGATCTAGTGCCATCCTAGTCATCTGACACCTGATTCAAAAGGTTGAGGTCCAGGGGTGGCGCCAGAGGGGGGACCGGGGGCCAGGGTCCCCCTGTCGATGATGCTGTGGG
>BGPR01006113.1:0-23058 GCA_013235015.1 Araneus ventricosus | reverse complement strand
CCGTCAGTCAGTATCAACACAGGCATCCAACTTGTTGGTTACACCACACCACTTGTCTTCCACGCAGATCCTAATTAATATTTAACGTTGAATACTTTTACACAGTTTTCAATATAATTAAGAAAGGCCTCGAGTAATTAGTCATTATTTTCGTCTTGGGGAGGAAAGAGAATCTTTAAAACCCTGTTCCTCTTCTCAACGTGTGTTGTGGGACTCTCTTAACTCTCCATCATAGCCTGCGGTCATTTCACCCGATCTCAAACATAAAATTCCAGAAAACAGCGCTACGGGCAAACTTCTCCTATGTTGGCCTGAAAGCTAACAGAGATTTTGAAATTTGTATGATCATTCAATTAACTGTGATCTGAAAGAGAAACCACTTTCGTTCATTGCCAGCAGGTTATCTGCACAAAAAGGCAGAAAAAAGTCACTTGTTATAATTAGATGGAAAAATTAAGTTTTTATGGTTTCGCTTCTGGCATTTTGAGGTTCGTTTTTAAAACCTTTCATGATGTTCTTTCGTTAACGACATATGGTAATGGATCGGATGCTTCTTTTTTTCCCTTTCAACCATAAGCACTACAGCTTTTGCATCTTCTTAATTAGTTAGTCGGAAATTGTTTTAAATTTTATGCGCCATTTTCATTAATTAAATCTGAAGTGGAATGATTTCACTCCTTTTTTTCTGTAGAGTTAAATAATTTTCAATCTTTTTGTAGAAGAATCAATGGAAATTCACAAAGAGAATGAACTAATCATCTGAATGGAGAATCAATTAAATTTATTCTTATTTTCTTGGATTTTATTACAAAAAAATATGAATCTTTACTATAATGCTTGATGCCTTAGGTTCTATTACAGAAACTGCTTTTTTATAATAGGGACTGAATATCTTAGCAGCCTCTTTTAAAAAATCAAGAATAGTAATGAAATTAAAATATGAAAACAGAGAATATACGAAAAATCCATAATGCAAGATTCGTTTGCGGCCATAAAAATTAAATTTTGGACAAATACCACCAACCAACCACCTTGTCTCTCATGAACCCCTCATTTCACCCAACAGTGGCCTAGTTGGCATGGCATAGCTGAGAAACATAAATCAGAGAGGAAGGGTTACGGGTTCTATCCTCTGGCAAAACTTTTAACCAGCATCATTTGAAATACACGCTTTAGCTATATTTTTAAACAACATCATTTGAAATGTACGTTTTAGCAATGATTTTTTCACTGCTGCCGGGTTTGTTGTTAGGGATTTTTCTGGTTTTTCTCCAAGCGAGACACATATGTGGGCCAATTTCTCCTGAAAACCTTCGCGAAAGCTGAACTAAAGTGTCCCTGAGATTCATTTCCCAGAAAACAGATCTCGAAGTTGATTAGCTGCATTTAAAATAAAAGTGTACTTCTAATTGTTCTTGTTGCCTGGTGCTCACAAACTGAATTATAGATTTGAATCATTATTACAGTAAGTAGGGGAAAGTCGGGTAAGATGGCGACCTTTAGCTTTGAGGATTTTTCCTGTCCTCAATATTCGTTCCTGAAGCTTTATTTATCCCCAAAATCTTCTTCAACTCTTTATTTTAAAGTGATTTTTTAAAAAAATGTTTTTACAGACATGACACAGGCTTGGAACCAAAAAAGCTGAACTTTACAAATCCAAAAAAAAAGTGCCAAACATAAACACAGAGAAGTAAAATACGCAAGATTAATTGGACAGTAAAATAAATGAATTGATACCGAGAGCGCTTGAGATATTAAAAATTTTGTAAAATTATTATATAAAAGAAAATTAAGGGTTGAAAAATGAATTACTTACCCAGAAAGTATTGTTAAAATAAAAACTAAACAAAAGACACATCTCACTAAAACAGTATGGTAATGGGAAAGCTTTTTTATTTATACATTATTTTTAATCCTTTTGTTTTTTATTTTTTGAGCTAACAGTTCAAGCTTTCTTTTATGCTTCAGTCTGCTATTTTCCTCCACTTTCAAAATTATTTTATTGCTCTATTTTATTGATCTTTTTCTCCAATGCTATTTTCTTGCTATCAAGTTCCTCCTGGTAGCATTTTCTTGATGACCGTAAATTTTTACACATATTACTATCAATAGCATCGTGCAAAAAATCTTTTTTTCTAAAAGACTCAACAGCAGGCTGCTCTCTGCTCATAATCTTGTATTTAACACTCTGAATTGAAGAATATGTTTCGATATGCATTCTTCCTGGTCTTCTATCTATAAGATCTGACATTATGTTGAATGTGCCTTCAACTTGAGGACCATGAAAGCAACTAATTACAGCCTTTACCATCTTACTAAGACTAGTATATTTTTCCATAGTGAATAATTTAGACCGCCAAATGTCTATGGGAATAAGTTTGCCTGAATCATCAGAAGGAGCTGGCAGTTTTAAATCAACTTGATACTGGTGAATTTCCAGTGCATAGGCCTCTTTATCCTCAGTGCTTGTCAAAACATTTGTTATAAAGGATGGCAGCTTCTGTAGTCTCTTAAGTGTAACATCTTTCCCTCTAGTAACTGGATCAATCGAGGAGATGCACTTCAGTAAAGGACTTGCCAGAGGTAATTTCTTTTGCAAATAATGAGCACAATTTGCATAGACTTTTTTAACTTTATAAAGAAATTCTTGTTTTATACAATCATTAGGACCATTTAATGTGATAGATTGAGTTCCTGCACCAATAAACATTTCACTCAAACCTATATGATTCATATCATTCATTACATCAGTGCTTAAAAGCTCTTTTGAGCTTTTACCTTGCAACAATTCCTGCTTCATAAAGCAAGATAAAAAATCAACAAATAACTGCCTCTGTTCTTCAAACAGCTTATGAATAAGTGGCTGTTTGGTTTGAAACATGCATACATATTTCTTTAATAGAGGTAAAGCTGCAACATAAAAATATAGATTCATGAGAGTCTTCCTCCTACAGTAAAACAATTTCTGGGTTATTCTATTTTTCTTCTCTTTCCATCTTCAGTTATATTTTTTGATGATAATTTCTTAAGAATTTCTTTAATTTTTGCTCTACCTCCTGAATCAATACTTCTCTGCTTATAAATGGAACAAATTATAGAAAAATATACAGTTTTGTCACTGTTGCTAAGGGATGCATAATACAAAAAAGGCAGAAGCTCAATCATGTGTAACAAGCTCAATGCACCATCACAACACGATAACCAACGATGAGAAATTACATTTACAGGAGAAACATACTTAACATTTAATAAGGAACATATATCAATGAGCCAGTTTCTAATGTCAGCTGACCATTTTATATCATTAAAAATATCTCTCATTAAATTCTCGAGCAAACAGTCAAATGGCGAACAAAATTTTTTGGTAGCATTGTGGATATGATGGCATGAATCACCATCAATATCCAACAAATGAGGAGCCTTTTCATTCCTGATTCGTGTTTCAATACCACTCTTTGTTCCTCTCATAACTCTGCAAGAGTCCATTAAAATAGACACAAGATTTTCCCAGGGAATTTTGTTACTTTCAAAAAATTCTGAAATCTCTTTAAAAATGTTTTCCGAACTTACTGTTACAACATTTAAAGAAACCAGATGTTCCACCACAACTCTATTTACAGAAGGGGAAAAATAACTTGCCAATACTGAAATCACTCTCATATTATTATTGCTTGTAGCTTCATCTAAATTCAATGAAAATTTTATAGTTAGTAAATTTTTTAAAGTGTTTTGCAAAAATGTTTTTGCAACACCAAATTTCATTTTGTAGGATGCATAATTTCTACTTAATAACAAATGATTTAAAGCTTTTTTATCTTCAGCTAAGGCCTTGCTAACATTTACCAGAACTGGAGCCGTTGAAAATGGCAAGTTATGTTCTGCAATAACACCCAAAATTAGGGCCTCAGCATTTGAAATTCTGTCACACAGAGGAACATTTCTTTGCACAGGAGTAAGATCTGTTGTTGCTGCTGCTGAAGATGAAGATCGGCTAGGAAAGAAATTGCTTGGTAGAGAATAATTCGCATTTTTTGTAAAAACCATATCCATGTGCTTCTTTGTTTTTATATGGTCAGAAATTGCACGAAATCCTCTTTTACCGTAATAAATAAAGTCATTACAAAGAATGCACAATACTTTTCCACTGACATCAACCTTTTTTATACTTTCTCCAACAGAGACATCAGTTTCCTTTTCGCCAAGCTTTTAAGTTAATTTTTTTTTCTAGCCAGTCACACTGGAATTTGTTTTTTTCATTTTTATCAATGTCCCGCAGTTTCGGACTATCAAAAACGATAGTGGCCATCCTGTTGATAAATAAACGCTAGAGAACAAAAATTAATAAAAATGAAATCGAAATAATTAACAAAAAACGAAGACAAGAATGTTAAAAAGCAAATGAAAATAAAATGACTTCCTTCACGGAAAGCTAGCGACCTTTTTTCTCATGAAATTCGGATCATAAGAAATCCACGGATGATTTTATTTCATGCAATCGGAATTCGGAATGAATGCCGATTGGATGAAACGAAAGATAATTAGACGGAACGAAAAAGAAAAGAATACAACCTTCAGACATATCTCCCAATGCTGAACTTTGACCAAAGCGCGGCAAAACGCCGGTACAACACAACCACCGCTGAAGGCTTTCCGCATGATTACGCAATATCTTTGAAATCGAAACTCTTTCGCCTTAGACCTGTAAACAAAATTTGAATATGGCGCGAAGGCGAAGTTTTCGTTAGCGTGAGCAACCCCCCACCCCAACACTAACAAAAATTTTAATGCAGATTTGCATCGATCTCAAGAATGATTAAATTCGATGCCGAAAAAGCGGAAATCCGCGTTTCCGCGGAAATGTGTCATGTCTGTGTTTATGTTCAAATTTGATACCCCGAAATTTCATTTTAAAAAAAGTAAGTTCGTCATGATGACGAACGGTGTCGGGTAAGATGACGAATAACTAATTTGCATAAATCTGAAAGTGAATCGATGCTGCTCAAACGCTTAATCGAAAAATTTGGACCCCGATATTTTTTATTAATTAATACATTAATATCAATTAATACATTAATTTGAGATTCAAAAATTAAGAAATGAAATCAATTACAAAAATCGCACCGTCATGGGCTTGTATTTTGTCTTAGCCAGTACAGATGGAATGGGACCAGATCTTGCACATAAAACACTGGAATCCCAAATTCGTGTTTCCTCACTCACTACAAATGATGTATTCTTCATTATAGATTTCCTTTGGGTCCACATTGTCATTAGAGTCAGCGCAAGGAACTTCAAATGAATGAATTGAGTCTTCAGACTCAGAACATTATAAGTCGAGGTGTTACTTAGCTGCTTTCTTCTTTTTTGTAGAATTTTTAGAAAGTTTGTTGCGTTTAGTCTCATAAACTTCAGCGTTGTTCAGCTATCAAAGTTTTCTTATATCTTCTTTTTCCTCTGTCTCCTCTTTTAAGAGATGCTTGTTTTTCCCTTTAGTGCCAGTGAGTTGTAGGAAGGGCAGGTGGCATTCAGGTACCACGACGAGCTCCTGAATCAACGTAGAGGGTGTTCTACACCTATTTCGCCCTTTTATTTCAAAAAAACATTGAAAGATATCAGCTCATTAGAAAAATTAAAATAATACCTCATTGAACGTGTTTTGATTAGCTCTTTGCGAATATCACTTGTAAAAATCAAAACTATTTGCTTCGTGAACGCTATCCCTTACCAAGCAACAACCAAAAATTGCATAGAAACGACTAAAAAACACATTATCGCATACTGTGAATCACACTAATAACGAGGTGAAATATTTTTGGTGTGACACCGGTAACTGGTCGCTAGAGGTCTCTGATGATGCACGATCGGAGCTGCCATCTAGTGTAATTTTCGAGAAAAACCCAATTCGTCGTCTTACCAGACTTTCCTCTGTATGACGGCTCAAGGGTCGTCCTCGTTATCTGGCCACGGTTAAAAATTGAGAGGTCCGTCCCAAAAAAGGGAATTTAATACAACTGTAAACAATTTATTTTTAAAAACTAACAAAAAGGGGTACTTTTAACTAAGTATTAACATTGCTCAGGTAGATGAATTCATTTTGTAATTTTTATAGTTCTAAAAATACCAAGCCGCCCATGTCTTAAATCATTTCTTCCGTCGGATGGAACATCGAGTGTTCTAGAACATCCCTGTCCCGTTCCCTTGAATGTAAGACGACCCGCTTAATGACTCCGCTAATGATCGTCTGAGATCCACAGAAATTAGCTAATAGCTGTTTAATGCGCATTAAGGACCTATCATATTATCACCTAATTAACACCCTTTCTTAATTAGGAAGCTTAATGAAGAAAGGTTTTAATTACGGCTCCTTTATTTATCCCGTGCCTTTGTTTGCTCCATTCCCCTCTTTTTTCGTCTCTGTTTCAACGGAAAAGAATGGAATCTTTTTTCACTCTTGTTAAAAACTAAAGGCTAAATTTCCCCTTTCAATAGTCTTAATTACTCTTTATAGTTTTATCTAGAAGTAAATATGAAGTCGGAAAAAATACTTAGAAGATTTTTCGCTTTGATTCTGGCTATGGGTGGTTGCTTAATTTGGGTGTTTGAATGAAAAGTGATTAACATTCATTAACCTCCAAAAATTAGTTACGGGGTTTATCTTTAAATTATGTTAATGAGCCTAGCTATTTTTTAATTGTATAGAGCTTTTAAAGTTTCATCCGTAAAACAATCTAAGCCAAAGTTGACATGGTAGATGCTAAAAAATATAAACCCAGATACAGCGGTACACCCTTTCTATAACCATTTTTACAACACTCCTTCATTGAAAAAGTTTTAACATCGACTTTTGTCGTTTTGTTTTCATCATCATAGAAATTCGTGAAAATGAAGTGTTTATTATATATAAGAAAAATAGAGTGTTATAATCTCTTACAAAACCTTGCTTTAATTTTCCATTATTCGTAAACTGCGGAATTTCACGCAATGTAATAGTGGAGCGCTGTAAATTTTAAACCCGTACAGTGTAGAGAAGCGCATTTACATTTTTGGGTTTGAGAGTTAGTTCTGAATAACTTCCTTCACAGTTAATGAAATAATTTAGTATTTAGTAGACTATTTAAAAATTAACACAACTTTGACTGGGAAAAATTCCTATGGGTTAGCCGGAAGGCGACGGTGGATTTCGTTTGTCCGGAAATATAAAGAAAAAAGAAATATGGGGCCGTCCACAAATGATGCCACACTTGGAAGGGAGGGAGGTTCGTGAAATTGTGACAAGTGGAGGGGGTAACAAGAAGTGTGACATCACACATTTTGGTTAAAATAAAAACATTTAAAATCAGCAGATTAAATTTTGAAGTTATTTTGAAATTACCAGAATTTGAGGGTATTTTTTAATCGGGGCTAAAGCAACTTTCATGTGATTTTTTTCACTTATATCCTTTTCTTTTTGAAAAAGGCATTCAGGGTAGGTTCTGAGAATATGGTAGCAGCAGAAATTCTTCACCATTAGAAGCAAACATCCCCCTGTCACACCCTTGAAATGTCCAACAAAAGATACGTCGCCCTACCTGGGTGAGTGGTAGAACTGGTAGTGGCACAAACAAGTTGATCTTATTGAGGCGCTTTTTTTAAAAATTCAATCTGTTTAAGATTATGTTGTGTTTATAAAGTAAAGATAAGATTTAAAGCAAAATATATAAAATTCCATTTCAAATTCCAAAATACCACTGTTTACAATTGCTCTTTTATATTAATATTTTATTACTATTGTATATTAATTAGGTTTTTTGTTGTAAACCTTAATCTTATTTCATACAAAATAAGTACACATATAATCATTATTATTATTATGCTCACAAATGTCATTAAACACATAGTTAAAGTTAAAAAATAAAATTTGAAATATGATCTATAACGTAGTGCTTTGTTTCTGAACTGCAAGTTCCTGTTTATGTAATATAGTGTGACATGTGACAAGGAGGAGGGAGGGGGTATGGTGAAGTGTGTCACTTTGTGACAAAGGGGGGTCAAAAATATTGAAAAAAAGTGTGACATCATTTATGGACAGCCCCTATAACCTCCTCCGCAATTTGCTCCTCTGATTTCATAAGGGTTGTAGTTCTCATGATGAAAGAAGATGGATGCAACCGATGAGAGCTTTTCAACGAGGTGTCACATGCATGGATTAAAAAGCCGTCGATGTTAGGGGTTGAAGGTCAATATTCAGTCCTTACTTTTTAAAAACTTTCAATAGAAAAATTGTGCGATATGATGGGGCAATAATTCCCCTAACTTGGATTACCATCCTATCTTCAAAAAATTTCCAAATTAAATAGGGACAGAGAGGAATCGGAAATGAGGAAATTCGGATGATTGGATAAAGCTCAGAAATGTGTATGTCTGATTCTATGCCCGTCGTCTTTGTTACTTAATGACGACGGATATAGAATTAGACATAGAAAAGACGTGAAACATAGAGCTGCGCATGTTAATATTACAATGATGTCACTTTGAATTCTTTTAGTTATCACTTCTTTATCTTTAGTGCGGCTATATAGAATTCTGTACTCTCCAAAGAGTGTCTCTAAAAGAACTTTTATTAGCTGTTTTAGAGTAAATGAGTCATAAAAAGAACTAAATTGGATTGTAGATGATGAATTTAAATATTTAGACCAAAATTAAGTAAATACAGTAGAACCTCGATTATCCGAAACTCTTTTAGCCCGAACCTCGTTTAACCGACGACGGTTTCCTTTTTTGTTGTTTGTTTGTTTTATAAATATACAATATCACTTCAAGGTCACCTTCGACGACAGCTATTCCTACTGCAGGCAGTACCGACATGCCGATATCTTATCTATTTCTCCCCCATCCCCCCTATAGTCGGAAATTCCATTCTATTGTCCCCCTTTGCCGGAAATTCCATTCGTCTCCAAGACCATCTGCCTTTCTATTGGTTACTTTCTGCCCGACTCGGAAGCGTTGGCTTTACCGAAATGTAGAACATTCATTTATGCCATGGAGTCCACTAAACGAAAACGCGTTTTGTTAACAGTGGAACAGAAGTTCCAAATTGTGAGCAGAATTGAAGCAGGTGAGACTTTAACCAAATTGTCAAAAGTCATGCTTACGCCAGAGTAAACTTCCGTTTAAGCCACTGCAAAGTATGTATCGTACGTCATATAAACATTTAGATTGCATTTTCTCACTTGTGTGACATCTATTAAACAAATTTATTGATTATAATTATAGAAATATAATTAAAAACATCACATTTAGTTACTTTGTGCATGTGTACATGTTTAAAATTCAGTGTTAAAATTTTTGAAGTCTCCTGACGGCCATTTTTAAGTCCCGTCTTTTATCCGGAATTTTCGATTTACCGACGAAGGTCGTGTCCCGAACACTTCGGTTAATCGAGGTTCTACTGAAAGTAAATAAATTTATGAATTTAAAAGAGTTGCGAGTGCTGCAGTAAGCATATTCTAGATGTCTTTAGTCAAACCGTTAGTGAAAAAAGCAGTTTCAGATAATTTAAAATTCTTTTTATTCATAGCGAAAAAAAGCAGTTTCAGATAATTTAAAATTCTTTTTATTCATAGTGAAAAAAGCAGTTTCAGATAATTAAAAAAAATTTTTATTCATAGCAATCGAAATCGTTTGCTCTTCGCATATACGTCGCAAGTGACATTCTTACATAGAAGAACGCGATAAAGTCAAGAGCAGAATGCTCCCAAATTTTTCATCACTGAGGAAAAACTGAATGGCCATAAATGAAACGTTCTTCTTAAATAATTAAAGAACTGCATATGAAGAAAAATTCCACATTGAATCCGTACGGGCTTAATCGCCCTTAAATTGAAGCTACAGTGGCGGCTTAGTTGTAGTTCATGTGATTTTTCCAATCGTCAGTATTTTGTGGTCAGGTACCAGATTTCATGCTTCCCATGGTTTTTACCACAGCTTTAGCTACCTTTCAAAGGCTTTTAAAATCTGTTTCTTAGGATTTAAAAAGTTAATACGTTTTTTCATGGACTTTAAAACTGTTTACTTAGAATTTATGTATTTTAATTACTAGTTTTTCTTATTTATATAATTAGTTAGTTAGATTATTTATTTAACATCTTTGTCTTGTTATTATTCATTTGTTATTATGAATATCATTATTATTTTTAAAAACTATTTCTAAAGACTGAAAGTTTTTGTGGCAATGCCTTGAATTTCTTTAAAACTATTAGAAAGGCCTATATTTTCCTCTTTTTTTTTTCTTGTCTACTTTTAATAGTTATTCTTTTCTTTTTATAGTTATTATTAGTTTTTTTCCTATTTTTATTACTCTTTAAGTTTTCAAGTTTTAGTTCAATAATTTATTTTCAAGTTTTTTGTTTCATTTCGGTTTATTAAGTTTAAATTTCTATTAAAAATTATTAAAGTTATATTTAAAATTAATAAATTTAAGTTAATGTATAAGTTTTAAATTATTTATTCGTTAATTATATTTATTTGGCACTATCTCTGATACCGAAACTTTGTTCTTTACGACATTCATGCTTACATTTTATAAATAGTAAACATTTAAATTTGTATATTGTAACGTTAAATATAAATATTGTATACTGTAAAATATTATTATAATTTAATTTTTGATTTAATAAAATTGTTGGCATTTGCCCTGTGCCGTTTCCGTTCTGCTTCCATTTCATGCCCATACGTATACCAGTAGCATGTAGCGTAGCTTTAACAGTGCTTTAACCTAATAAAATATTCTCTCGATTAAGAGCTATTTCTTAATCAAAATTTAACTCTGAACAAAAATTGTCATTCTATATCAGCTTTCACTCATTTCATTCAAGAGAAGCCGAACCGGAATAGCATCATCCTTTTAATACATGATTATTTCAATCAACGACTCGTTATTTTTTCTGGTGCAACCCGCGAAGATTCGACTGTTTCCAAAGGGGTGACTAATTTTTCTGTGGAAATACAATTACTAAACCAGTAGCATGTAGCGTAGCTGTAACAGTGTTTTAATCGAATAAAATATTCTCTCGATTAAGAACTATTTCTTAACCAAAATTTAACTCTGAACAAAAATTGTCATTCCATATCAGCTTTCACTCATTTCATTCAAGAGAAGCCCAACCGGAATAGCATCATCCTTTTAATACATGATTATTTCAATCAACGACTCGTTATTTTTTCTGGTACAACCCACGAAGATTCGACTGTTTCCAAAGGGGTGACTAATTTTTCTGTGGAAATACAATTACTAAACCAGTAGCATGTAGCGTAGCTTTAACAGTGTTTTAATCGAATAAAATATTCTCTCGATTAAGAGCTATTTCTTAACCAAAATTTAACTCTGAACAAAAATTGTCATTCCATATCAGCTTTCACTCATTTTATTCAAGAGAAGTCCAACCGGAATAGCATCATCCTTTTAATACATGATTATTTCAATCAACGACTCGTTATTTTTTCTGGTGCAACCCGCGAAGATTCGACTGTTTCCAAAGGGGTGACTAATTTTTCTGTGGAAATACAATTGCTAAACCAGTAGCATGTAGCGTAGCTTTAACAGTGTTTTAATCGAATAAAATATTCTCTCGATTAAGAGCTATTTCTTAATCAAAATTTAACTCTGAACAAAAATTACCATTCTATATTAGCTTTCACTCATTTCATTCAGCAGAAGCCCGATCGGAATAGCATCATCCTTTTAATACATGATTATTTCAATCAACGACTCATTATTTTTTCTGGTGCAAGCTGCAAAGATTTGACTGTCTCCAAAGGGGTGACTAATTTTTCTGTGGGAATACAATTACTACACCAGTAGATTCCGTGAATGCCTTTTCGGGCGCAATCGAAAATCGTTGAATTGCTGGGAACCGTCTGCTTTTGATCCGAACAAAAGAAAGTGCTTACTTATGCAGAACGAATCAATAGACCTGATAATTTTCCTCACAAAAGTCCCGAAAACCCTTCCGTCATGTGGAATCTTAAGTTTTTCAGCCATAAAAGAGAGGTTTTCCCACAAAAGCGTCGAACAGAACAATCTGCCTTTTAATTTTTATGAAAAGTCTCCGCAAACGATTTTGTGTCAGGTCGGAATTAATTTTCGGTCAAAACTTATAGAAAAAGGTAAAGCTTCAATGAGAGAAAAAGCAAAGGCAGAGTGAAATATGCTTAGTCAAGATTTAAGGCAAAGCGTTTTAAAAAGAATGAAATGAAGGGAAAAGATACAAATTGAAAAAGATTCCAAGAAGCGGTTATCGGCAATGACTCTTTATATAAAGTATTTTATAGAAGTTGACTAGTTTTTTGAGACTATAGAGTAAATAAATTTAATAAAAGCAGTTTTTAAGAATATACTCTTACTAGCTGATATACCCGGTCTTGCTCGTGATTAAATTAATTTCATGTCTAATATTTTTTTATTTATATCTTCATGTCTAATATTTTTTTATTTATATCTTCATGTCTAAAATTTTTTAAAAAATGATACATATTGTGTATAGCTGATACACTCGGAGTTGCTCAGGATTAAAATACTTCTGTATAAAATATTATAATACACAAAATCCTTTTATCGTGTGAAACGTTTTTAAATTAAAATGAGAACATCAATTGAAGCAAACGATTTTTAAAAAACGCCGAAAACTAATTATCTCCGTAGTATTTGTTATATAAGTACTTCAAATTTTTTCACAAATGCTGAAGTATAAGAAAGGTTTTAATGGACTTTTTGGGACTATTAATTACTTTTTGATTAATAAAAAACATGAAAATAAACCAAATCAAAAGTCTTTCCTGGTATGAATTGTCTCTTTTTAAACTTTTCTTTTAGTGTTTTCCATAATGTGTTTTTGTAACAGTTCTTCGTATGTGCATATTTGTTCATCAACATTGAAAAATTAATGCTACAAATTGTGTATAAAATTAATTTTGAAAAATTTGTTAAAATGAGAGAAAAAAATTGTACCGAAATGAAATTAGTGTCACTGAAAAGCTAATTTTTTTAAAAATATGGGGTAAAATTAGTTTTTGTTAGATGACATTTTCGGAAGATATATTCGGTAAAACGCCAAAATCTTTCTAAATTTTTAATTAACTTTTGGACTTTGAAACGTTGACATTGACCTTTATCTTGTTTTAAGATCTCGTGTGCATAAAAATATGTACAATAAACATTCAAAACCACAGCCTCCCAACTACAAAGGTTAAAGCTGCAACGACTTACATTAATCCAATGCTTGCCTGTAAACAGCATTTCTGGAACGTGCTCTTGTCAAACATCTATTTCATCTGCTTACGAAAGCTTTACTATCCTTGCCTTTGTTGGAATTTGAGCGATTTAATTACGTTTTTTTTAGGCATCGTTAAAACACAACTCCGAATCTCGTAATACCCAAAGTTATATATTTTCACTTACAATATTACTTATTTATTATTTTTTAGGAAACGCAGGTGATATTAACTGAAACGATTTTTGAATCTAATTAAATAAGCTTTAGAATTCTTTAAGAACCAATATAAACATTTCCAAACGATAATTGAAAAAAATAAACAGGAAAAATAATGGTAAAGTCATTACACTGTTGCCTAACAACTCAGTATCATTAAATTTGCTTTATTTCAAAATTGTCTGCTTGTAATAAACTGTTTATTAAATTTAGAAAAATTAATAAAAATTGAAGAAAAACTGTCATAGATATAAAATTGCTATCACTGAAAAGGTAAAATTTTGAACTTTAAAATGTTATAAAAATATTTTGTGTGGATAATTTGCTCTGAACTTACAGCGTAAAAACACTTTCGGTTAATTTCTAATTAACTGACTGTTTAATTAACTTTTGCGCTTTGAAAAGTTGACAGGTATCTTCCCCTTGTCCTAAATAATAAAAGTACAAAGTTTGGTTAAAATTAGTGCATTGGTTTAGGAGAAGATGTGGAACAGAGCCACATTCATAGCCACATACATAGCCGCAATGACTTTTATTTATATCAATATTAGTAAACTAAAAAGTAATTTTTATTTCCTTTTGATTGTTTTCAACTTTATTGATAATGCATAAGTGGGAAAAATTTCAAAACTCTTGCGTATCAAGACGAGAGTGAAAAACCTATTACAAAATCGATGGCCGATTTGTTGTCATAATGGCTGATGGCTATAATGAGAAACACTGAACTTCATCCTGCTGAGATGTTTCTCGAAGCAATTGCGAGCTTTAAAAATTATCTTTTATTACGTCCAGAACAGAACACTTAATATTTCAAACTTGACTTCGCCGTCTTGGAGCAAGCCTATTTAATTTTTGATCATTATCTATTTGATTTTGATTAATTATCAATACTTTTTGCGCAAGTAACAACAAATAAAAAAACTAAGTAGGAATAAAAATTGTTTAATATTCCATTTATATTAGAGAATCATATTATTTTAATACTTTCTTTATAGAGGAAAATGATTTCATATATTATTCTTTAAAAATAACGAATCTGTACCATGTAGCTCAAAAGGAGCAAAAAGTGGGAGAGTCGGACTGACTACTGATTCGCAAAAGTCCATAGATAATCTCCATAATAATAGATGAGAAATTCCATAGATAATTTCATCTCGATGGTGCAGTAAATATCTATAAGAAATTCAGATTCAAAATGTTAAAGCTACAAAACTTTCCTTGAAATAGTCATTTTTATTTTTAACTGCAATAGCACAGAAAAATTTACTCTGCGTTGAAAGCTAAAAAATATTTATAATTTTAATGGGTAACATTTTAGAGTTAATTCATGTTAAAGCATCAAAAACAAAAAATATAACTTCATAAATATCATAATTGAAACATATGCTTTACAAAGCAAGATTTCTACCAATTCATTTTTAAGCAATATCCAATTTATTTTTTAATTAATTTTATTGCTTTTTAATCTATTTATTTTTTTTGCAGATTAGTCTGTAACACTTCGCAAGTGGAGGAACAGAACCGCAGTTACCATTTTGTGCATTCTCTAATATTACCATTCGTATAATAAAAGGTTGACTGAACATGCACATCCGTGCGAAAAGCTTTACGAAATTGCTAAAACTTTTTTAGATTGCATAAGAAATTGAGTCACTAATTTCAGAAAGAGAACAAGTCACAAAATACTATTTTCAAGGAGACCTAAAAATAACTATTTACTATCGTTCCTGGTGAAGCAAAATTTAATTTAATTTTTCTAAAAATGTGAGGCTATTTTCTAATTAAAATTTAATGTACATTTTTGATTAAAAACATAACCATCCTCTTTTTTAAAAGACTTTGTGTCATGGATTTGCTTCCTTTTTGAAGTTAGCGATTTAATTATAAAACAACTCTATGATAATCAATTTTTTTAAAAAAATTAATAATTATATAATATTATTCTAGTATTATTTAAAGATATAGATTCTATTTCATAAAACAAAGATAACGGTAGTACTCAATTTAAAGCATACTTTTGTTTGAAAAGAACCATCTTAAGAGACAGAACGAAAAAAAGCACATACTCTTCTGCTTCCATTTTCAATTACCATGAATGCAACCAAAGGAAATGAGACAAAAAAAGGACTCGAATTAATAATGCTCACAATTTATTCTCTTCTAAACCAAAGAACAATGAAAGATGCGTGGAATAATATTGAACAACGACTAAAAAAATAAATCAATTGAATTTATCCTCGATAGAATTCATCCATAAAAACGGGAATATATATTTCATTAGAACAGTATCATAAGCTCATTATAACCCAACAAAGAACAATCATTGATAGGGAAAAGAATGACGCGGCGCGGGAAAAAAATCATTTGTAACAAAAGAAACGCTTTGCAAGAAAACCTATTACAAGTCGTCGCCATTTTTTTCACACCATTTGAAAGACTTTTTTTCACCAGGAAGATGGCAGATCTTGTGTATTATGTGCTATATTGACCAGCACACGGTTTGCTGAGCAGTCTGTACAAACGGAAAAGTGTTAATGCCTCTTGGCTGGGTGAGAAAAAATGCACGTTCGGTTTTCAATTAGACACCCGGGTCAGCGGCGATTAGTGCTTTGAAGAGTTAATGTCCCAGAGAACGTCGATATTTCAAAAGGTTTTTACCCTTCTTTTTGCCAATCAGCCAGGATAGGTTTGCCACATTTGGCGAACTTTTGCTTCAGACAATGGAATCTTCTGACTGGCCTGTAATCACAATGAGTCGAATAAAACTGATTAGTTTTCTTTGGAAAAATCTTCCTTCGGCTTGAAACTGACTGAGTTTTCTTTGGCCTGATCATTCCAGAAGAAATTCATGGTCGAATTCAGAGAGAGAATAATACTTCAGCTGGCGATTTTCGCGTTGAAATCATGGATACTTTTTGAAGACGGTATTGAAAAGTTACTATACCCTTTAGAACAAGTTTCAAATATTTATAACAATAACCTTTCAAAAAGTGGTAATTTTTCGGTCATTAGTTCGCATAATACAATTCATTTCAAATAATTTACATGAGTTAATCTAATTTTCCGTAGAAAAAGAACTATAAAAATGTATTCAAACGTTCGTATGCATGATATTTATTTGAAAACAACTTTCATTTTTTTTAAATAATGTATTCTTTTTTAACAGAAATTCATTTGAAGTTCTGGCTGAAATGGGAAAAAAGATATTAAACTAATAAAATGTTCGATTAAAATCACAAAACTTGAAAACTTATACAAAAATAATAAGAAGAAAAAGTAGGGTTATGTGATAATTGAATATTTAACTTTAACTTGATATATAATTCCAGAAAATGTTTGTCTTCCAGACTGAGGTCCCTTTCTGGTTGGTGCAGCTTGTTAACAGCTTGGTGGTTCTTAATGTGCTTATGGCCTAATCCTTCATTGGTTAGAGAAGTCGCAGACACTTGGGCAGTCTTCAGAAATTTTCAGACTACATCATTCAGATTCAACTTTTTAAGAAACTATTGTTGCAAGGCAGAAATATGATTCGAAAAAGAAAACATGACAGTGAAAATATCTCTAACTCCATACAGTGTATTACCATCATATCATTTTTATAGATGTCTCATCTCACAGTTGTTAAATTTAGTTCAGTATTATTTAGCTATAAAAAAGTTGTGGAAAGATGCCTCAATTACTAATTGCTGCGTTTAGATATTTGTTACCTCATGTGACATTTGTTACATATATGACCATTCTGATGTAAATCTTACAAGTGGCGTTTAAAGTATGTTTTAACGTAGACTACGTTCCTCCCATTGGGTCTCAGGAAGGAATTTGATTCACACATCAAAACGCCACAAAAAACGTTGTATGGGAGATCCTCTATATCTCGGTAACTACATATGTTAAAAACATAACTAATGTCTTATTTCAGAGATAAAGGGTAACAACAGAAGTTGCAAAAAAATTGAAAATCAGAATTGTAGTTCAGCGACTACTGAGTCGCAAAGTTGGGCAAAAAAAACGCATGAATTGGTGACGCGATCGTCTATTAACTACATATGTTAAAAACATAACTAAGGTCTTATGTTAGAGATAAAGGGTAACAACAGAAGTTATGAAAAAAATTTGAAAATCGGAGAAGAGTCACGCGTGTAAAGTAGTCCTACGCCTTTAACATCAGCGTCTGTTTGAAAAAGACAACCTCCCATCATTTTTTATTTATACTCTCTCTCAATTGTCTACTTTTTATCTGTCTTGGTAACACTTATCTTTAAGTAAGTAACTCGGAAATCTTAGAAAAATTCATTTAATTGTTCCACTTATCGTAACATCAAAAAATCTATCATTCTGGGAACATTTCTTATAGAGTCCCCTTTTGGATTAGATTGCTAAAGTCATAATAACAAGATATCAAAAGCAGTATTATGCGTAGTAGATAACGACATTTCACCCATGTTAATGAGACAATGAAACCCTTTCTTTCCTCAAGTTGATTATTGTCGCAATAGATATTCTTTTGAATCTCAATTATAAAAAATAAGTCCATTGATATAGCTTTGGTAATATAATCTTAATTTGGAGCTATTAATTAATGCATTTATTGTTAGCTATTAATTTGTCGTCCCTGCTAATTTTAAATGAGTCGATGAAACTATCAGCAAAGATCTTTTTTCAAATAGCAAAGCAGTTAGATATAACTTCTAACTTTTGAAAAAAAGTCAATTCTTGATTTTTTAAAAATATATATATCGATAGCTATCAATGCAATTTTCAATAAATATTTATTAATAAATAAATACCTCGAAAAATTTATAATTAAATGGATCAAAAATTTTGATTAATAAATAAATCTTTCAATAAATATTGATTAGTAAATAAATATATGAAAAAATTATGATTAAATAGATAAAACATCTCTTACAAACAGCACAGTGATTAGAGTTTCATTACAACATTTGAATAATGCCAAATTTTGGCGAAATATCCCTTAATTGGCGACCAACAAAAAAAACCGAGGATTGCTCACTTAGCAACCTCACTTTTTAAAATGAGACGTATAAAAGAGCGGAGAGGGGGAAAAAAACTCCAACGAAGCGAGCAAAAACAGCCAGCAGTGGTATGGTAATCTCCATCTAATTATCAAGTGGGAATCTCTTTTGTAAAAAAGTGATAAAAACCATCGGAGAGTGTGTTTTCGATACGCTAAAGGGAACATTTATTATATCCTCCGATAAAAGAGACCATTTCGTGTTCAATGAGAGGGCTCCGAGGATAGCACGCGAAATGATTTTTAAAGAACAGATCAATGCCTTAAATACCATATGAAAGACCAACCATCATGGCCTGTGGACAGTTCTTTTATCAGAGAAGACAATAGTCTAAGTTTTAATGGAAAACACCAAACTCGAAATGGGTTTAAAAAATGGCCATAAGGATTCCAGCGTTAAGTATGATAATTAGAACTTCTGGGTACTTCTTTTTCTTGTTGGGGGCCTCTGGCAATTTATAAAAGAAAAAAAAAACATTCGCGTTTTTCTGGAGTGGAATTAAGCGAAAATATTTGCTAAAAATATGTTGCTCAATTTTGCTAAAATAATAACGTCTAAACGATTTTCGATTGCTTAGAATTTTAGTTTCTTTCTATTCGTTTTCTAATATCTTTTCGATTTTCTTTACTTTTAAGAGACTTAAATATTCATATCGTGAATATTTTATTCGAGTAAAATAAATAGATTTGAGTTTATCTCCGGTTTTTTTATTGTATTCAGTCGAATGAGTTTATTATTTTATTTAATATTTGATTTGTTGTTCTAAGTAAAGCGAAAACATTTTTGCAGTCTTTCTTCATTGCATAGATGAATAGATATGAGTTTTTTCCAGTTTTGGAATTGATAAATGAATTTATTGTTCTATTTAATATTTTATTTGTGTGTGAAAAATGTATCAAACATTTTTCAAATCTTTCTTCATTTTATGATTTTCTTAAAGAATGAAATAAAAATTAAGCATTTTCTTCTGCTTTTCATAAACTTTTCGTTATAAATCGATCTTCTTTGAAAGATTTACATAATATATCTGAATAGTAAATTTAAGATAGAAAGCTGACAGACTTTTTGGCAAAATAACAACCATGAAAAATAATCATAAAATTGAAAAAATTTTAAACACAAAATAAATTTATTGAAATTTGCGAAAACTTGCAACATTAATAATTTATTACTTTAAATGCAATATTCTGCTTATACTTCAAATCAAATTGCACAAAAAAATAATTATGAACATAAAGGAAGAATAAATAAAGGATATATAACCAAGTTTATCTGTGCTTAGAATGGATTCGGAAGTTTCGTTTCCAACAGAAAATTTTCTAGAAAAATAGTTTTGCACGCACTTTTTTCCCAAACGTTGCAATATTGAATAAGTTATTAGGATTTCATCTAATATGCAAACACTCACTGCATTTTTATTTAACGATATAATGCATAAAAAATCCCATTTTTATGTTCAAATATCTCTCAAAATTGTGCAGGTGCATGTCAGGTAGATACCGCTGGCTGTTTTGAAAAGCAGTATTGATGCGGTTTCAGTAGTCAGTACAGTTGTAGATAAGATTATATAACAATTAAAAATTTGAGATATTTTAAACAAAATATAATAGTGCCAATTCTTTGCTGGAAAGTGCATTAAAATGACTTCCATTTTGCCACGAATACTTGATAAAATAATTTTAAAACCTAAAACCAGAAAGATTTACCTGTGTTTCCTGTAATTCACATAAATCCAATTTAGCATTTTCTCTTATAAATCGCTTAGTTCGTCAAGTAATCATTCTTGAAGAAGAGGAAAAAATCTCTGGCTAAGCATGAATGAATTCCATCGGTAATGAAAAAGAACGAAACTACATTCGAATACATCACTAAACCGCCATTAGGCGTGTTGGAATGTGTTCTAATGTATCATTTTCTGCTACATTTGGCCAGTGATATGTCGCTGAGAACCTTTCAGCTACTTCACAGTAATCACTCCACAAACTGACACGCCTATCACAATGACGTTAGATGTCAGATATCGATGGCATTGGTCAGATTTGTCGCCAAGATTCTTGGATTAGCTGTCATCCAATTAATCATCTGTTGAAGAGGCCAGAAATGTAAATAGCCAAATAATGTTTACCAAAATTTCTCAATTATCTTATGCTAGTAAAATTGTATATTTTTTCATCCGAATCAGCCTCAAAAGAGCAAATGTTATAGATTTACTGCAATATAAAAAGCCTCTTAAACTAAGCTATCTTGCCTTTTTCTGAGTCTCGAGATCTGAACAATTCTGTTATATGTAAGTTAAATTAGAAAATTTTATCTTTTTAACTTCCAACACTTTATTTAGAAATTAATCATTGCAAAGTTTCTAGAATGCGTTATGAGCAATGAATTACAACATATCAATGATTTTGAATTAGTGGCACATATGCCCCTGTTATTACGTTTTCTGGCTTTCATAGGTGCACAAAAAATAATCGGCAATATCGCGTAAAATAAACAAAAAAAATCAAGTAAAAAAGTTAAAATAATAAATTATATTCTATCCCTTTTCTTTCCTTTATTTGAAGAATTCAAACAAGTGCGTTAAAATCATCACTCAATTCCAGATTACCTTAAAAGCGATTTTATGTATTATTTTATTAATATGAAAAACTTATTTACGGACATAATGTAAATTGATCTCGTTGTTACATCGATTGTTGAAATTTATAATTATAATTGGTCAATGTAGGAGAGATGTGTCAAAAAATATTAATTTTTTCTTTTCGTTATTTTGTTGAAAAGAATCCTTCAACACGGTTGCATAGTCACCATAAGCTTTTAATTTCATTCGTTGCCTTTCAGCAGCACTTTTCTTAAATTGGAAGCAACAGACCAAAGCTTCCCGCAAATTGCGTTTTATTGGCACAAAATTCGACATATTCAACGTTCAAAAAATAAAGTCTTTCACACTTCTGCAAAATAACACATGTTGAAAACTCAAGCCACGTGTTAATGCTTTCATATGAAGATTGCAGCAATATGACGTGTTGCGATATAGTTAAGGTTTCCATACGTCCCTTATATGCAGGACTGTTACCGTATTTCGCTTCTCAGCCCTGTATTACTGTTTGTCCCGTTTTCTGGATATTGGCTGATTGGCCGTTTTCTGGAATTAGCTGGATGATAACTGAGATTCTGCACAACTAGTTTGTATATCTAAAATATTATTTATAGAAAAATAATGCCAACCAAAACTGCTGAGCAACTGTGAAACTGAGTATGGAGGAAAAATGGCTGAAGTTTTTTGCAGGTACGAAGTATATTGATCACAAGTCATGTCTAACAAAGCTATGCAAATACGTATTTGCCATTCCAGCCCACAATGCAAATGAGGAGAGAATGCATTCCCTAATGTCCACTCAATAGTCGGACGATAGAAACAGGTTGTCATTGGAGACAACTGAAGCAATATTTTTTCATTGTAAATTATAAAAAATTATTTGCGCCCAATTATGTGACAGAATAAAATGAGTACTAAGAGAGTACATCAATCCAAATCTTCAGGACTGGACTAAAAGGGATTAGCCCGGCATCTTTTTTTTTATTATTCTACTGCGCTTATTTATTAGATTGTTTAAACTCATTGATTTTATCGGAGTAAAAATAACCATGTTACCTACCCAATTTTGATGTTTCTACGATAAGCAATTTTAAACGTCCGTATCAATGTTTTGTAATCATGGCGTAGATATAGTGCTAGTTACGCATCTCTTTGAAAAGTCCCCAAAATTAATTCCCCATATCAATACTATTATAAAATTGTATAAAAAACTTAAAATCGAAATGAATCCACATATTAAGTTAATCTTGAATCATAAGCTAACCCAAACCTATAAACTAAATAGATAAAAAACTTCTTTGAGTGAAGGGAGGGTATGACAGGCTGGAGTACTCAAATAAAACGACTAAAACAAACTGAACGGGAGGAAATAAAGATTGGGACCGCTGCCTAAACACCGTATTTCTCTGATCTTTAAAGTTTTAAAAAGGATGGCGGCCTTATTTTAAAAAATGTATAAACAAATGAAACGACAAATAGGCACCAGAATATTTATTCATGTACAATGCTATACATCACAATAGAGATGCATCGAAATGGTAATAGAGTACAGAATATACAGAGAGGATTAATTTTAAGCACTATCTGGTGAGAGAATTACTAATTTTGAAAATTCAAAGAAATCAAGATCGACAAGAGGGCAGGATACACGGCTGCTTCTACTTACTCTTACCGTTTTTTCCTTCTTCATATTCAGAAAAAAAGTAGACCTGATGTAACGTCTTGGTAGTTATGCTTAAAGAAAACATTCACAGCCAGTTAAATTGAACTTAATTTATTGAGACTTTATCTGGGAGAAGAGTACCCTATAAAAAAAACTTCAATTAGATTAATAACGAAATAATAAAGTAAGTAATTCCATTCACTGGTAGGAAAAATCAGCGAGTTTAGCTAAAATGTCCACCTGGACCTCAAAGTGGAATACGACCACCAGAGCAATACGTACTGAACGAAGTATTAT